>MU228212.1:3423795-3434813 GCA_018584345.1 Thuja plicata
TTCATTTGTGCATTTGAGGATAAAAGTGGAACATCTTATTTTCCTCTTAATACACATTTCAATACAAACTTCAATTAAATGTAAAGTAGGTTTAAGGGAATTAAGGGAATTAACATTAAAACACACACCCCCTTTTCACCCTTCACAACAAAGTGGTGGAGATCCCTTTTTCCATCTTCACATTTTGGTGAAACCGCGATAGACAACTCTTTCTTTTTGGTGTTAGATTTACATGTTTATGCTAGATCTTGCATGTTCTTTCAATTACATTTAAAATTAATAAATCAAAATCTTATGTTTGTTCATTTACATTGCATTGGTGTATGAGCTTTACCACTTCTAGTCCTACTTATAGTATCCCAGTTAGAAGAAGCCGTAGACTTATGGGTTCCTTTGATCCCGAGTCTTCCTCTCCTTTCCTTAGGATCCCAGATGATAATTTTATAACTCATGATTCCAATCCTTCTATGGAGTATAACTCTTCTCACTCATCTCATGATGAGGATGATGCCTTAAGAGTTCCTCTTGAACAAGTGCAAAAACTTTCAACTGAACTTGATAAAATGGGAAATTGTCTTATCGAAGAAAACCATAATCAAGATTCCATCCAAGCTATAGAGGCCCTTAAGAAAGTCCTCTGTGATAATGATCAAGGTGTTAATTTCTTGCACGGTCTTACTCATCTTGTGCATTCAAATGTTAAACCTTTAGCCCAAGAAGCTCAAGAGTTAGGATTCACACCTCTTGTCACTAGTGTAGGACCTTCTTCTGTTCCTTTACCTAGCATTCCTACTTATACTCCTCCTTTGATGACCACATCTCTCCCGACTACATCTATTCCTATGAGTGCTCCACCAATATCTTTACCTACCTCACAACCTTCATATCATAGCATGCCTTTTACTTATTCTAATCCTCTTCCAACTGTGGTTCCTAATGTTCCACCAGTTGTGTCTTCCATTCCTATTGCCTCTTACACTTTCCCTAGTATTCCTAATATTGCTACGCCACCTGTTTCCTTTAATGATTCCACAATTATTAGTTTGGCTCAAACTGTGTCATCTTTACAATAACTTGCATCTTTAACTCAATCCAAATTTAGCATTCCTACGTGTGATATGGGTAGTCCTTTATCCTTAGACATTATTCGTGCTACTGTCCCCTAGCAAGTTGATATGCCTCATCTTGAGAATTACAATGGTAAGGGTGATCTTGTTACTCATGTTAAAACATTCCAAATCCTTTGTAGTGATTATGCTCATGACCATAGGAATTTAGCTAAATTGTTTGCTAAATTTTTTTGAGATAAAGCTTTACAATGGTATTGTTCTTTACCTCCTTATTCCATTGATTTTTTCCTAAACTTTCCAATTCTTTTATCCAACAATTTCAAAATAACATTGGTCCACAAGTGTCCTTATCCAATTTAATGCATTGTAAACAAAACATTAAGGAAACATTGACTGATTTTATTGGTAGATTTAAGCATTTGTACGCTCAGATTTCCTATCATGTTCCTGATATTGATATTCAACATATGTTTATTTCAAATTTAAAAAATGATATTAGAGATAAGATTCTGCTTACTGAATTTACTTCCTTTCAACAACTATGTGCAACACTTCACCATTATCAATTACAAGTGAGTCAGTTTGAGAGCAACACTCCAATGGTTCCTGTTCTAGTTGATAAGAGTGACAATGCTCCTAATCCTAATAAATTACAAAAACCTAACAACTATGGAAAGATTAATAAACAAATGAATGTGGTTGCTAATCAAGTTGCGGTTACATCCAACAATGCCACTTCTGCATCCACTACTTTCTGTATGAATCGTACGTTTACTCCTCTCTCTGAAACTTTGCATTCTATAATGAGTAGGTTGTTAAGTGATAGTATGATTACCTTGCCTCCTATTTGACCTCTTCTTCCCACCATGATAGCTTCAAAATATTTTTATTCTAAAGCTTTCTGTCAATACCATCGCCAGAATGGCCATGATACCGAAAAATGTTACTATCTAAAGCATAAAATTCAAGATTTAATTGATTCCAAGGCTTTGAATGTTGATAATTTTGATGGTAATGGGAATAAATCTATTTCTCCTCCTAATCAAAACCTTCAAATCTATATGAATCCTTTACCTACACATGATACTAATACTATAGCTCAACCATCTTTGATGGATATTGTTTACGATTCAAAGATGGATGATCTTAATCACATTGTGAATCATGTGGAGGGTGTTGTTTCATCTCAACCTATTGTTCAAGATCCTTCACTTTCACTTTCACTTCCAATTTTACCTAAACCTCAAAAACAAAGTAAGGATAAGTGACCTAGGGAAGCTTTAATTACCTTTGATGATTCTGAAACAATTAAGGCTCCCAATGGTCCCCTTTATATCTATGCTAGGATCGCTAAGATACCTACTCATGGTTGTCTAGTTGATCCCAAATCTCTAATAAATGTCATTACTGAGGAAAATATTTTTATGAAAGGACTACAACATGATTGTTATGATCCATCTGATGCATGGATCCAAACATGTAATGGTTTTCATTATCCTGCACTTGGTTCTATTAACTTACCTGTTGAACTTTGTGGTAAAGTTGTAGATACTACCTTCATCATCATCCCTACTTCTGATCAATTTAAAATCAAATTTGGTTTACCTTGGATAAATGCTATGCATGCTATCACTTCTCCTGTTCATAAATGTCTTAAGTTCATTCATAATGGAGAAGTAAAAATGATTAATCATAGTTTGTATCAATCTTCTAGGCCTAGATATTGTGTTGCTCTTGATTTATTTTTTCCTTCATTACCAAATTCATGTCCTCCTCGCCCTAATCATCTCTTTCAATCATACCAAGCTTACAAACATCGCATAATTTATGAGTTAAGCATGCCTCGGAGAGATCCTAACCGTGGAATTTTGACTACTCCTTCCATACCTCTTTTATCAATTACTTATAATTCTACTAATCAAACTTCTAATGTTTCATTACAACCTACTAAGAATCCTCTTATAGAAGCTGTGAAGGAATTAGTGGTCATTTCTCCTAATTCTCAAAATATGTCAACCAAAGCTAAACATAATAAAATTGCTAATGAACATAGTAAGAAGCATAGAGCTAAGGCTAGAGCTTGTGTTTTTGTTATTCATAACTCCGTACCTTCTTTTGATCAACCCATGCCTGATGTGTTAGATGATGATATTCACAAAGATGTTAAGATGAATGTGTATGATGATCCTATTCACATCTTAGAACCCATTTCAATCAACCTTGATGAGGAGGACACTCTCAATGATCCTATTGATCTTAGTGATGAATATGAGACCATTGATCTTGATATTGATCTACCTCATATGCTTTCAACTCAGTTAACAATTACACCTAGTATTGAGCATTGTGATTCTCAAGAGGATATTTGTTTGGAACTGGCTATCATTCCTACTATATTGGATATAGTCCCTCTTGCGAGTTTCCCACCTTCCATCAATAACATAAACCAAGATGGGGAGGGTTGGTAATGTGCTTGATTGACTTATCTTTTATGGTATCCCCTTTTGTGTTTGCATGTTGTGGTGTGCTTCTCACGTAATGTATTTGCTAAATGTTTGTTAGATTCTTTTATACGACCCTTGTTACTCCTTTGGTGCAAGGTGATAAAGGAATCAAACCTATTGTACAATTCTTCTATATGTATCTTTAATCTTCTATATGTTGTTTCATGTTATGTTATACTTGTGCTATTGATCGTAAATGTTTTCCTTGTATAATCTGCTTGGATCTGCGACATGGTAGCACTTATTCTTTTTAGTCTCCAAGTTGTGGTCTGAAAAGATTCTTCTTCGTAACCCTCAAGTTTTCTTTCCTCCATTGTGATTGTAGTTCTACTTTCTTTGGGGAATGATGTCAATTCATTTGCAATAATATCATATTTATATGTACATGTTATCTTATGATCATACTGACCCCACAGTAGGTAGATCCCTTCTGTGTTCTTGTGTATGTTTATGTTTTATTTCCCTTGAGTTGTCTTTGTTTGGGGGGCATCTCATAGTGGAAACTTAATCCATAGAGTTGTTTATGTTTCCATTAAAACCATTGCTCTTGTTAAAGTGTTAGCAATGACTTTAACATGGGGGCATACACTCTACTCACTTTTTGCACACACGCATGTTCAAAATAGTTTACAAGACTTAAATTTTTTTTCCCTTTATGGATTAAAAACTAATCCTTAAAGCATGGTCATTTTACTTTTTAGGATCTCTTGATCCCTTCAGTTTAAAATTACACGGATCCCTTGATCCTACCAGTTTTCAATTTACAATGTTTTTTATCCCTTTAAGAATGGATCTCCCAGATGGGTTGACTAGTGAGTAGCCACATTCGCTAGGCAGTTCAACTCCATCTTTCCAGTTACGCTGCTTTCTTGTGTGGTTCACAATGGGACATAAGTTCTCATTGGGCAAGATAATCACACCCTCTCTCTTTTTCTCTCTTTAAAGTGATGTCTCTCTTATCGTGATCTTAGGGTTGATAAAGAGTTAAGTCCCTTGGGAGCTTGAGGATTTCTTTGTCCCTCTTGATTCCAATAAGATTTTCTTTTCTCTATGATTTCCTTTAGCAAGAGTTTGCGTTGAGTCCATACTCTTGCTAAAGTGGGGGCTAAATGTATAGTCAGAAAATGGAAGCACTTCCATGGTAGACTGGTTTAGCCTTCTGAGTAAGTGGTTTGGGGTAATATCAAGCACCTTGAATGGGTTCATGACTTTGACCTGGCTTTCCCCCTATTCTGCCTCTCTTTCCAGTTCTTTCCATCCATTTTTTGGTATCCTGGACTACAGATCTGAGGTCTTTGACCTCAAGGTCAAGGTCAAAATTTTGGGTCTATGTTGACCTCAACCCTGACCTAGGTCAAGGTTGACCTCGACCCTAACCTAGGTCAAGGTTGACCTTGACCTTGACCCAGGGTTCAAATCTTAGGGTCCCACAGTTTCCAGATGTTGGTCTTTGCAAAAAGTTATTTCCCGCTTCCGGGTCAGCTGTTTCGGGTTCCAAAGCGATGATTCCTAAATTATATTTAACATAGGTCCACTTCTAGAGGAATGGGTCCAATTAGGATTTAATTCTCCTATGTAGGCCTCCTTAGAAGATTGTGCCCTAGTTTCATATAAAAGGAAGCCTTCTCCTCTCATTTTCTCTAACGATGATCAAGTGAAAATAAGGGTGATCAAGTGATCGAATCAATATAAGGAGCATTCTCAAATATCCTCAAGTGCAATTCAAGAAAGCTAAGGAGAAATATTTGAAGCAATATTCCATCCATTCTCAAGCACTCAAGCATCCATTTTCATGAAGGAGATCCATTGGAGGCCATTGAAGGATTCAAGCCACATAGTGCCCTTTTGGTGATCTCTCCACCCGCCTTCATCCAAGCCTCTTCCAATTCAAGAACCCATTAAAGAATTAGTGTTGGAGATCTACAAGAAAGAGATTGAAGATATCCTACATTCCACATTCCACATTCCACACTTTAGTGCATACTTGTGGATCCACAGATTCAAATCCGCCACAAGGAACTTTACAAGCAAGGTGAATTTGTGCATTTACTTTATTTACATTTATGCAATTTCAATTAAATTATAAGGTTAATTCCAAAATTGGGGTTTGACCAAGGCAAACCCCTCCCCCACAACAAACAAACCTCTTTTTCTTGTAGGTACAGGTTTGGGACTGCAGATTTGGACTTAGATCTGGATACCCTTTTTGGCTTTCTTTCGGGCTCTGTGAATAGATTTTCTGTCGAGGATGTGCAGGTCAGGGTTGAGATTATTGGGTCAGGGGTGACATTTGTGGGTCAAGGTTGACCATTTTCACAAGACGGTGTCAGATTAGAAAAATATTTATGGGTTTTGTTCATCTTTGCGTTTCTGTTCTGAGTCATCCTTCGTATTTTCTAGAAACAGTCTACAGACCTCAGAAAATAGCATTTTCTAGATCTGCAATACTTTAAGGTTGGTTTTAATTCTCATCCTTTTCAATTATTATAATCTATCATATCTACATTGTCAATTAACAGAATTTAAGACCTCCCTCTTTGTTTTTATTTCCAAATGGTTGATTCATTTGTGCATTAATCCCTCTTTTGGGTTGATCAACTTGGATCTTTCATTTGTGCATTTGAGGATAAAAGTGGAACATCTTATTTTCCTCTTAAGACACATTTCAATACAAACTTCAATTAAATGTAAAGTAGGTTTAAGGGAATTAAGGGAATTAACATTAAAACACACATCCCCTTTTTCACCCTTCACAACAAAGTGGTGGAGATCCCTTTTTCCATCTTCACACCTTCCAATTCAGTTTTTTTATTTAAAATAGCTATCATTTGGATGTTTTACATGATAAATATTCAAGGGGATTGTTTTATTGAGAAAATAGAGTTACTCTATAGATTTACTATGTAATGAAATCCATAATTTATAAAAATCATTGGTTTCAGATTCAAGCAAAGAATTATTTTCAAACCAGAAACATTATAGTGTCAAAGCATGTGCATTCATGAAAGAGGTCATTTTTCATGGAGCAAACTGCAGTTTTGAGAAAGATCTTGTGACAAATAACTCTTTATTTCATTTTAGATTGTTTCTTTAAGGAGGATGTGTTATTGTGTTAAGTGCATTGAAATAGTCATAGGACAATAAGAATAAACCAATGACAAAAATATACATCATAGGAGAATAAATCATGTGGTTGTAGCAATAGCAATAGAGAATAAATTAGTTAACAAGTGAAAATGCAGAGTGACAAGATATCAACAAGTAAAGAAATCGATATTTCTGAGAAGATGAAACAAAAAGTGCAGCCAATAATGTTGACTTGAGAATATTACAATAGTGAATAGTGTCATTGACATAAGTTGAGTTGTTATAGTATGTATACAACCCAAGGATATAGGTTAGGGATTAGTTCAGATTTATATTTAACGTAGTGAAATGTCAATTAGAAATATGAAGAGTACAAAGGCAATGGATTTCTCACAAGGTCAAGAGCCCCAATGTTACAAGGTGAGTTTCTTGAACTGCATCAAGGTCAAACTCAATAGCAAATGGAGCATCATTGTTTTTTTTGGAGAAAAAAATCAGTGTTATCAAAGGCATGAGAAAGAGCTAATATCAAGTTTTATGGGTCAAGACAATGGCTACAATCAAATGTTAACATCCATAAGACAAAAGAATCCTATGGGACAGTAAACCCTATTATTTATGCATTGTGAAGTGTTGATCTTTGGCATTTTAGTTTAATAGTGAGCACTCCAAATCTCTCAAACCATTCTTTGCTAGATAAATCTTGAAAAGAGGCTTCTATTAAACCATTTATGATCCTTACTGTGATCACATTTTCAAAAACCTCTCACATCTCCATTGCATCAACTCTACTACAGTTACATCTCTCATGAAAAACCATTAATCTATCTATCCACATTCAAAATTTGTTTGAATAATCAAAAAGTATAATGTAGTCCAACCTATTCTCAAACCTCAATTTCTATCTTAAAGAAATAGACACAGCTTCCCACTACCAACTTAAGTGAAGCATTCTAACTCTATAAGATTGAGATCACTGAACAAGACAAAAGAAACATAAAATAAAAATTTGTTTCATTTATGCCTTTTCCTATTATATAACACCTTAATTTCTATCTAACAAAAAACACAGCTACACACAAGATTTGGATGTGTAATTAACTTCCAGTGAGATATCACAAAAAGTTTGAATCTTAAGACTCAAATAATATCAAAAGTAAATTCGGAAACCCATAGATTACACAAAAACTTCAAATTTTTATAGAAACTCAGAATATCAAACATATTCTCTTCAGAAGTAGATAGATCATAGATTGTAAGTTCCTTCATGCAAAACAATGGAAACTTAATTATATAATACTAAAAGAATACAAAATCTTAAACTAGATTACACATTTGTGAAGAGAGTTTCATTTTTCAGCTGCACTACAATCACATATCTGATGAATAACTAGAAATCAATGTCACATCTATCTATCTACACACAAAATTTATTTACAGTATCAGATCAACATGTAATTAAGAGATGGACTTAATTACAATCCAACAAAGAAATTTGAATCTAGAAACTTGATATATAAACAACAAAAAATAGTTATAGATCCAATCTCTTTGCAATAGGGTTCCATAGCCAGGGATTTTTCTCACTAGGTGGAGCGAAGATTAGCTCAAAAATTTCCTTGGAAATGTTGCCTGGATCATAAAATCCAACAAGCCTTGCAACAATTCCAGCGCTCTCTTGAATATGATGATAGAGAGAAAGATCAAAAGGCCGAGAAAAATAAAGAGAAACAAAATTACCAAATAATAGATAAAACCCTAAACTTATGTTGATAGTGCACAACATTTACATAATAAAGAGCCTAAATAACTCACTATTGATGTCGTTCAGCGCAGATAAAGCCACATCTTTTGCCCCTTCCGCGTACACACGTTCTGTTGGACAAGAAGGGCCAAAAACCCTATCTGCACAACAAATTTACAATTTCATCACAAGCAAAGAAGAGTGTAAGTCCAACATAGAATTGGAGAATACACCTATAGGTGCTTATTGCAAAGTGGAAAGCTAATATTAAATAATATGGTTTGAGAATTTCAACTGTTATTGTACTTCCCAAGATTTGCATTTTCAGTTCAATTTTTTTTTACCATAGTTGTGGTTTGGAAGAGTGAAAATCCAATATTTATATTCTAGATTGCAAACTTTAATTATGCTTTGAAAGAGTGAAATATGCATTCATATTTGCAGACCAAGAACTTAACAATAATTGTACTTCCAAAATTTGAATTGTGATTAATATCTTAGTAAGAAAAATTTAAAATTTAATTTTTTTTGAAGAAAAAAGAGTAAAATATGGAGATTCATGTTTCTTGAATTATAATGGTGATTTATTGCTCATTAACTTCAATTTGTTTTACCAAGTTTAGATCTAAGATTTGAATTATGATAAGGCAGCTCAATCTACGTTGGACGCTGGTGTGTCGGGAGTTTGATCTATCAAATTAACTCTCATTCTTGATTAGAAAAGAGACTAAACCTTCTTCACTTACTATTTTATTCTGAAGTCCTCCTGAAGCGCTGATTCAGGAGGACTTCTAAACCAAACCCTGCTCCAGCCTTGTTTTGGATGGTTTATATATCATATGATACTTTGAAATGAAATTCGTAATCATATGTAGAATAATAAATAGAAAAAACATGAATTAGTCTTTATTTTCAACTCTTGTAACAACATTAACAAATAATTATTGTTTAAACTTCTGACCTAAGAAATTTGTTAGAGTATTATTACTTTATGCTTATTAATTAAATCATATTGTTTTAATTATATAAGTCCCTATTACTCTAGTTACTTAAGCTTCATTTAGGTGCATTATTAATTAATTATTAATTAATAATGTGCAACCTAGTTCTTTCCCTTTAGGGTTTCTATCTCACCTTTTATAAGGTTGAGCTTTGTACTTTTTCATTAATCGCATAATATAATTTTGAGCTCTGTCATTTTGAGTACAAGAGTTTTTTGCTTTTTTCATTTTGTAGCTTCATTCTTTGTGACAGGTTTATTGCATGCAACTGGATCTTGGATTTGAATCTGACATTTTATCAGTTTCTACATAGTATCAGAGCTTTGCTGCTACAGCTTGTTCAAGTTTTTTGGAGTTGTGGATCAAGACCTCTCTTTCTGGGGTTTTCTAGTATTTTTTATATTGGATCTGGGGGGTTGCAATTTTTTGGAGCACCTTGGGCAAAAACAGACCTCACGGTTGCGTCCAAAAGACCCGAAATACCCAAAATCCATATAAAATTTGACCTTTTTGGTCACCGGAGCTTCTACGAATTTTTTTTTCTCTCCAGGCCGTACAGCACGAAAAATGGGAATTTTTTTTAAAAAAAAAATCATTTTTTAATGACTTTTGCTTTTAAAAAAGATGCCCATAGTTTTAAAAAATAGGCGCCACCCGCGCACCACCAGGGGGCAACCCGCGCTCCGCCACGGGTCGGCGCGCCACCACGGAGCCACCGAAACCCCTCTCGACCGCCGCTCCGCCCGGCCGCCACCCTCCGCCGGCTGCGCCGCCCAGCCGCAGCACCACTCGTGCGCCACCCGGCAGTTTCCGGGCCACCACCACCACCAGCGGCGCCGCTCAGATAGCCTGTGATGTCTATACGAGCGTCAAATTTAGCCCCGTTACTGTGTTTTTCTAGCGAGTTCACTTTTCAGGGTACCTGTCGGTCTTTTTCTCATAACTTGAGCATACGGTGTCCGTTTTTGAAAAATAAAATATCGCCGGAAAGGTGTTTTCAAGCCTGTCGCATTGGTGCAAGTCTTATTTCCTAATTTTGCCATTTTATTTCTAGTTTTTATAATCAAATTCATACCTTCCTTTGTGCTCCTGTTTAGCTTCTGGAACTCAGGTTTTTTTCTCATTTCTTGTGCTTTCATAGTAATTTGTGGTGTACGGGGGATAGTATTGTACATAGTGGGGGGTGAATTTTACTTTCTACAATTTCCTTCAGAAAGACCCTTCTACTTCCATCTTATTCTTCTTTCAATGTCAGACCCCTCTGTGGCTTGACTGACACCTCATAACTACCACACATGGAAGCCACACATGACTAGACTACTCATGTCATGAGGTTTATGGTCCTGCATGGATGTGGCTCAGCTAGTTCTTTAGAGGCCTTATGAGGCACTTATGCACAGAAACAGGATGGATGAGGCAATGGGCCTCATTGCCATGAACATTTCAGATGGGTTGTTGTTCCGCCTGGATGGTTTGACTACACCGAGGGATATGTGGGACAAGTTCTCCACCTTGTTTGGCACCATGGATCAGTTCAGGATTCTCCAGATAGATGTAGAGTTCACCTCCTTGGCACCTGACTCATTCACCAGCATTGAGGACTTCCTGATGA
>MU228212.1:3435465-3458312 GCA_018584345.1 Thuja plicata
CATATTCTCATGGGGAATAACACTGTATAGACAGTCTGTGGGACAGGTTCGGTCAGCATTCAGGATGGCACATTCAATGATGTATTGTATGTTCCATCTCTATCTGCAAACCTTCTCTCGATTTATCAGATTACACACAGTGGGTCAGGGAAGACAGTTGAGTTCACGGATGATTCAGCCTTCATCAAGGATAGTGTGATAGGAGGCATTATTGCTACATGGATAGTTGATCATTCCACCCATCTCTACACCTTTTCTCACTTTGGTCCACCATCTCCATTGTTGGAGCATAGCTCTCCCCTTTCGAGAGAGCATCATGAGGTGCAGTCAGGTTGCTTGAACCTTTGTGTTGTTCCTGAGACCAGTGTTGTGACTGCCACACCACATCCTGAGGTGTACTGTTCTCTTCAGCAGGATTCTTCTTCATCATTTCTTGACTCTCCAACTCCATTCATCGAGCCACCAGGTGTAGTTGTTGAGGACTCTACAGAGGACATTCATCTCCTCTTTGATGACAGTGTCAGCACACCTGTCATACCACTTACATTGGGGATTCCCTTTCAGCATCCTTGTGTCTACTCCTTTGAGCATCAGCTCAGCCTTCTAGTGACACCTCATCTTTCAAGGTCACCTCTTCAGTGCCCACTTCCTTTCACTCCTTTGAATTGGAGTCATGGTGGTTTGTTCATTGATCCAGGGGTTCTTTCATTCCGGGGGGGCTTTGGAGCCTCGACCCTCTCTCACGGGGGGGTTGGCAGCACACATTGTACTTATGGCTTTGAGAGATTCCCTTGAAGTCATTCTTTTTGTCTTTGCTTGCTTTTATATCTCTTTTTGGAGAGGAGTTTTTCCCACTGGGTTTTCTCCTTTGTCTCCGGTTTACAGAGATTTCCTTATACTGGGTACCTGATCAGGCCTTGTTGCCGGGACCCATTTCTTGCTTTCATAGTTTTTCTAGGTCAGCTTTTCCCCTGCATTTAGCTTAAGGGGGGGTGTTAGAGTATTATTACTTTATGCTTATTAATTAAATCATATTGATTTAATTATATAAGTCCCTATTACTCTAGTTACTTAAGCTTCATTTAGGTGCATTATTAATTAATAATGTGCAACCTAGTTCTTTCCCTTTAGGGTTTCTATGTCACCTTTTATAAGGTTGAGCTTTGTACTTTTTCATTAATCACATATATAATTTTGAGCTCTGTCATTTTGAGTACAAGAGTTTTTTGCTTTTTCAATTTTGTAGCTTCATTCTTTTTGACAGGTTTATTGCATGCAGCTGGATCTTGGAGTTGAATATGATATTTCATCAGTTTCTACAAAATTTTCTTCAACAATCCTGAAACTTAACAACTACAATGAAATTAGTTGACCTGAATGTGCTTGTATTAATCAACCACAAAGAAAATTTCCTTAAATCTTGAATACCAAGTTCTCACACAACTAGAAGGCAAAGAGCGATGACTTCATGAGGACCAATGCACTGAAAGAACCTAACAAGAAATGTATCAATATGAGTAGAATATTAGTCGATATTGTAACAATATTACTCCACAACCTACCTTGTTTCAATTGATTGTAAGCGTCAACTCAACCATATGATCAATGCTCAATTTCATAAAAGGACTAAAACTTCATAAAAATGATGTTTTCAGGGTCCAATCTCCTAGATAAGGTCATAATTAGGTCTAATAACTGCCCAGAAGGTATCAAGAACATAAAAAGGGTCACAAAAACTTTTATTAAGACCAAGGAAGTATGACTACATCAAATTATCTAATGTTATTACTTTTTTTCCATCAAGATAATCTTTGCATATTATACTTGCTAAGTTATCATCATAAACAAGAAATGCATTCAAGACAACCATATGATCAATGCTCAATTTTTCATAGCCTCTTGTGTTTTACCAATAGTTGGTGTACCCAAGTAGGTTCATTGGGAGTTATTGTCCAAATCAACCCAAAATAGGAACTTGAATCATCAAGTTTGGATGCTATATTAAAGTTAGAAGTTTTTTTCAAATGTGTAGAGCTTAGGAGAAAAACAAGATGTAAGTGGGAGATGGAGAAACCAATCTCAGAATACTACTTGATTCCTTGTAATGTTGAGAGTGGGATAAAGGCTACATTTGAGACCCTAGATAAGGAACAACCTTATTGAGCTTCACTTTGTTTCGAGAATAGTTTTATATTTTGTACTAAACAGGGCCAACCACATGAAGGTGGGAGCTCATTTAGACCCACCCCCCAACATCACTCTAAATTCCCCTTTAACATCTAACATTCATTCATTATTTCATCCATTAATAAAATGTAATATTCATTAATTATCACATGATAACATTCATTAACACATTATAAAATTTATGAACATTCAATAACACATAACTAAATTCATTGGCACATAAAAATCAGTCATTATTATTTAAGGTGCATAGATGACAATCATTTCTTTTTTTTCTCTTGGTTTTTCTTTGTTTTAAGAATAAATCATTAAGAGGAACATCGATGTATTCATGATCATCTCCCCTCTCATCATATCTCAATGTAGGCCTAGTTCTTTGTTGATGCAAAGGGGGGTCATTTGCAATAACATATAAAAGGGTTAAATTAAAAATATTTTATTATAATTTGTTACAAGTATTTTAGTACTTTAAAGGACATAATAGTATAGCTCTTTACCTGATCTATTCACATCATCAACTTCAAGATCAGGTTGTCTGGCCTCAACCTCAACCTGCTCATTAACAACAGCCTCTACACTCTCTGCAGTTGCAATACAAATTGTTACATTAATCCAAACACCTATTTCAATTAAATCTGTATTACTACACCAATCAATTTAATATGTTTACTTGTATGAATAATTATATATATATAATTGAACAGAAAATGTATACCTCCATCACTGTGATGCACATCCAAACCAACATCATCATGCACAGGTTGTGTACCAGAATTGGCAGGCTCCATTCCAATTTCATACGCATTCATGTTATCATTGTTTGATTACTTAAAACAAATATAATCACTTTATGTTGGAACTTAACATCAAATAAACTAATTGGTAAATAATTAAATTTGAAATAATCATCATTTAGCTTACTTACCGTGATGGATCCATCAGTAGAACCTTGTGCACTTCTTATTATTTCAGCCACGGATTTATAGCCTTGTTGGCAGCCAAATCTTGTGTCCTCTTCTGTGAGACTTATATAGAACTCCGTGCCCTGCATTTTGGCTTGGTATCATCAAATTTGATTTCATTGTTTCATCAATACAAAAAATATTGCAAATTATAAATAAATATTATAAAGATCAAATTATTATTTTCAGTGTTAAAACCCATCTACAGATTGTATTTTTCCTCATATAAATCTAATAATATTAACACTTACAACTTGTGCAGCAAGTTTGGAATAACCACCAGAGTCGAGCTTGTGTTGCCCATGCTTTTCTAGTCTTGCCTTTGTTGCCTTTAATGTGTCAGTAAATCTATGAAGAGTATTTAGTACACAATTACATTCATAACAGTATCACATACCTTCTTTTGTGGTCTAGTGGTGTAATTCCTTTTTTTTCATTTTTCTCATTCACATCCATAATAGGACGTTGCCACTCTAAATAAGGAATGCAAGGGGGGCACTGGTACTTCAGGTTCTTTGATAATGTACACCTATACTGGTCCCTAATATACCTCAAACATAAACTGACTTTCTGAAGGAGATTATCCTTCTCAAATGCACAAGGTCAAAATAAGTTTGTCATACTCTCTACGAGAGCATCCTTTAACTTTATATCTTGGACTTTCCACCTTTTAAGAAAAAAAAATAGTGTTAGATTCAAATATGAAGTAAACTTACCTTTAATCTAGTTTAAGAAATAGATATAATGTTAACTATCCTAGCAATGATATGAAATCAAAATAGTGGATTGGGGTTTTAGTTTGGATATGATGTTCCATCATGTACAGATGGTGGGCCCGAATATCCACAAACACTCGTCACCAAGTTTACCATAAAAAACATCATTCCCTGCAAAATAATCATGGGATCATTAGTTGAAGGATATAATAGTATAAAATAAGAATACAATAGATGTAAGCTTCTCGTATTGAATGCAAGGTGTAATTAACATACAATTATATAGTAAGGTCCAATCTTTAAAGTACTTGGAAGTTTTTCTATTTTCAAGGGAACTCCTTCTTTGTCACTCACAAGCAATATGCAATCCTTCACTGTTCTCGTACTAGGAATATGAGTACATCCAGGAAATTCATCATCATGTGATACATCTCTTGTTGCATAAATTGAATCCATTACGAAATGCCCCTAAGAAAGAATACTTCAAGGAAAATAAACATATATATAATGACAGAGAAAATAAAATCTATGTAGGAGTATGTGGTGCCATGGCTTCTGTGGCCATGCTACGCATTGCCGACATTGCAGGAGGTAGTACATCTAAGCCTTTCATCATATGAGGCAACGATAGTAAATGATCATTGACAGGTGTTAAAGAATAAGATTGTTAGAGCATAATAAAATAATTGATTAGCATGGACAATCTTGTTAAAGCATAAAAAAAAAATATTCCAACATGCGATCTACCTGAACCACCTGCAGTACCCTCATCATGACCACGAGGATCAAAATTACGCAAAAAAAAGTTGTAAAAGCAATGCATCCGCTTATTTTTTAATGACATAAAAGACTAGTATTGATGACATTATTTTTCCATTAGTATGCAAAGAACACTTTTGGTAAACATAAACCAAAATACAGGACAAAGAGAAAATAAAAAATACAGATATAAGAGATCACCGAAAACTGCTAAGTACAAAGAAAATCGACGACACAATTTTGTGAGTAAACCAAAAATGCAAAGTGGAAAGGGTAAATAGGAACCCGAAAGTGGAACCCAACAAGAAGTTCATAGTGCAAACTGAGAGAATATTCAAAGAGGAACCTGAGAGATAGTTCAAGCAAGGAACACCGAGAAATAGTCTAACTGACTTCAGAGCATAACCGACCGACAGAAACCGAAAGTCAGTTGAAGCCCGCAAAAAGTGGATCTGATTTCCACGTCAAATAAAATAGTGTTATTCTATTTATAGAGTCTTGATTTGTTTTTAAAACCATTTCTTTAGGGATAAGAAACATTAATGTAAGTGTTCTAATTAGTCTAATTGATTTAAAAACACATAGACTAGGAGATCAAGGTCAAGTTGTATACATGTGATCTTAGAGTTAACATTGTTTTATGTGAAACTTGATTAGGTCAATCTATCTTATAAATAGATGTTGAAATCATTCATTATGTAATGATGTGAGAATGAAAGAGAGGATGAATGAAGCATACGAGCACATCTATGGATCAGACTGAAAGTTTCAAGAACCAGAACAACAAAAGGTGAATTTGGTTATCAAGAACCAAGAACAGAGGCTACCAAGCAACAGAGGTATTATTCAATCACATTAGATGATATACTTATACATGTAATCTAAAATGGATCTGTAATCAGCAATAGGAGATTACATACACCAAGTCAAATTATAATTTTATTACATTCTAACAAGTGAAGCAAAGTGTAAAAATCCTTTCAACGAAGGTGGATTTAACCATCCAATTGCAAATCTCTTAACCGAGTGCACACTAAACAATGTTTCTAAAGCTCTTAACCAAGTAGTCTTTAACAGGTCTCCACAGATACTCTTAACAGGGTAGATCATCAGAAGGGATCAAATTGTAAGCCTTAACTGCCCCCTTCCAATCTGCAGATAGTGAAGAATTTGTGGGTGCCATCTGCACCGCAGTTTTGACTTCCTAACAGGAGTTTTCTGTGTTATCATATCTTGTGTTATGTGTCAATTACTTTCATGAATGTTTCTATGAATTTTCACATGTTTGATTAATTTTATGAATTGATAAATCTTACATCAATATATTATAGAATAGATGGTTGGATATACAATTTGATAACCTAAAGGATAAAGGTTAAAAGATACAAAAGTTTTAGAGGTACTGATTCACCCCTCCCCTCTTAGTACACACTTCCCATTAATTCTAACAATTGGTATCAGAGCTAAGTCTCATATCTGGAAAATATTAAAGGCTTAAGAGAAATGATCATACAATGGAGAAGTACAGACTTGACAAGAGTATTGAGAATCAGAAGCTACAAATTTAGATCTTCTATGAGTAGTATAAAGAAGCTAGAATCAAGATGAGATAGCTGTTAGATGAAAGAAATATTATGGCATCTCATTGTAATGAAACATATTACCATGAGGAAGAGATACCATATTTCTTTGAGTCTTCAGGATCAACTACAAGCAAAGCATCAGACACATCAGAAGAAATCATCACAAGCCTAAATGAAATCAATCAACATCTGGTTGGACAAGTGAAATCTCTGTAAATTGGTCAAGAGACATAGATGGTAAGAATGATTGATGTCATGAATAGTGCTAGACAAGCCGAGAAAGAAAGAACACTAGCTATTGATGATAGAAGGAAGATTAGTGCATAGACATTCTTTGGATCAAGAGAAAGAATCTGAAATACAAAGATTAACAAAACATCATCATGAGATTACAAATTAGATTATTCTTATGAGTCAAGAGGAAAAAAATAAATGTTGAACTCATTGAAAGAATATAAGCTATCGGTGAGCTAAGGGAAGAAAATTAAAAGCTGAAACAAGAACTTAGAATTCAGCAGCAGCATAATGAAATTATCAAGAAAACTAAAGAGAGCAATAAAAGAATGGATGATTTTCTTGATGGACAACAAAGAATCAACAACAACACCACTCTAGGCTATACTGAGAATGGAGAATCACCCAATCAAGTTGATCCAAAGAATGTCTATGCAAATCCAAGACCAAGAAAGTTGACATGCAATCACTGTGGAAAGAAAGGCCACACATCAAATGTATGCAGAGGAAAAATGAAAGGTATTCCTAAATCTACATCTTCATTCATAGGATTTTGTTATAAATGTAACAAGAAAGGACATAAAGCATATGTATGTAATTCTAAGATGAAACAACCAAAGAAGGGAACCTACATGGAAAACTATTGTCCTAATTGCCAAATGAATGGGCACATAACTCTTGAATGCTAAAAGAAGAAAAAGAAAGCATGGAATCCTAAAGGTCAAGAAACTACCTTTCAACCAAAAATAGTTAGTAACTAGTATGTATGGGATTACAACACATAGAAAAATGGTACAACATGTGGAATATTTGGTCACATTGTTGCAAACTATATGAGACAATTGACAAGAAATTCTAGAGGCTGGACTTACCCTAGAATGGCATGCTTACACTGTCATAAAGTTGGTCATCTCAAGAAAGACTATAGAGATCGAATGATAGAGACAATCACATTTCCCAATGGAAACACCATTGAAAACATCTGGAGGATGAGAGACAAAAATATGGAGAAAAGGTTCAAATAATGATGAAGCTGGACCAAGCAATGCAAATGGTGACACCCCATCCAATGGATCTAGTGACATCACCACCCCCACCTAAGCAAAAAAAGTAAGTATAGAACTGCATTACACTAAGTATTATTTTACATCAGTTCCATAATATGTTGATGAAATGCCAAATTAGCATAAGTAAATATGCATCATGATATTACTTGTTAAAATATGTGATAACTATTCCATCATGAAATACATACCAAAATCCATCGGTATACGCTCAAAGATGAAACTACCTACACTTAACAAGAATCATCGGTTAACATGTAAAAGCAAAGTTTCTAGTGTAACCAAGAATCGTTGGTCATCAAGAAAGTTGAATGAGTTATCTTTGTCATACAATGAAACTCATCAGTAAAATAAAGAAGTTAGACAACTACCCCAAAACATCACATTATCATCAAAGAGAAGAGTTAGTGTTTAACCTGATGACTCCGTCTTTGCACACCGAGGAGTGGTTGAGCATTGATGAATCACTTTTAGGGAAAATGTCAATAAAAGGGTGATAGAAGGGTTTCATTATTCACCAGCAAGAAAAGCAGAGTGACGAGAGAAAAATTTGAGCATAAAGCGATAGCATCACAGAGAAACTTTAACTCAACCCAGAGCACTCCAACATATCAGTAGCCACTACATGAGTAAACAATAAGTTCCTACGATAACCGAGAACTCTATTTTACACATTTTTTGGAAAGCCCTAAAAATATCTGAAACAATGGCCATGGCCTCAAGAACCACCAAACTAAAGAATATCAAGAAGGATGAGGTTAAACTTATCAAGAATTCTACCTATGAGGAACCCCACTACAAGATTTTCCCTAAGGTTGCATCACAACCTGACAATTCTGGAGCATTCACACAAATACTAGCTAGGTTTTTTCTTGTCGAAGACGTGCGAGCATACATCCACTGCAAGATTGCAAAAATTGGTGACTTAGAGGTGGAACAAGCTTTCAAGAAGCTATGTAATGAGGATGGATCCATAAAAGATGAACAAAAACACATAGAGGTGAAAGGACTCACTAATGCCCTATTGTTCCCAAAGGTATTCAAAATCGACTAGATTCGGTTAGTACTGAGCCGAATTCACAATCACAAGCTATGGCTGGATGAGCCTAAAATGATAACCTAAGATGTTATTCATGCAGTCACCGATTATCCTATAATCAATAAAGGAAAGGAATTGAAACACCCACCCAAGGATGAGATTGAAAAGAACACAGGAGCCAAGTGTGATGGTAGAGGACTAAAGGTATCCACTATTACCGATGATGAACTAAAATTTGGAGCATGTGTCCTAGGCTACAAATTCTTCCAAGCTAGTAGGATGAACAACATAGCATCCAGAGCAGTGGATACAACTTATAAAATTGTAAAGAAAGGAACTTAGTTGGATCTGTCAGGACTTCTACTTAACCATTTAGAAGAAAACTTGAGAACAATCAGAAATGCAAGGACTAATACATGTAAGTTTGGCTCACTTATCATGTGCATTTTCTTTTACTTCCAAGAATCATTTCCATCAGTAGGAGATGTAAAATGGGATACCACAAGATCAGTCACCATACAGATCACTGAATACACAACATTACTGGGAGACAACTTTGAATTAGTTATGGATGAGTACTTTACAGGATTCAAGGACCGAATGCAGAAAAGAGTAAGGATCCCTGAGAAACTTATTGAAAAATTCAAGAATGATATATGTTTCATGGTTGACATCGACCACACATACATCAAACATGTAGTGCCAAGGACAACATGGTTATACACTTTGAAATATGAGGAAAATATTGATCAAGTATCCAATGTAATCGATGCATTGATAAATGAACCCTTGGGCAAGACACAACCAAAGTTTGAGACTTATGAAGAGGCCAAATCAAGAATCAAAACTAGATTGATTGTAAAGAAAATTGACAGGAAGAAGGATAAAATGGTTAAGAATTTAAAGAAAATACTGTCGGTTACTGAGGAGGAAACTGAACAAAAGAAGAAATCAAGGGACAGTTACCTGTCGGTGAGGCTAGGCATGTAAGTGACTCTGAGTCTATAGAGTCAGATAATCTATTACCAACACCAACAAAGAAGCCAAGAACCACAACTTCTTCAAAAACAAGAAGCCAAGCATCTAAGGACACAAGTCCTTCACCCTTGAAGAAAGGACAAGTAAGAACCTACAAGAGGAAACCAAATACATAGAAAAGAGGGCCAACAAAGAGAATAAAGTTCACAAGGACCATGGAAGATATTGAGGACACACAACAAGATGAAGGTGTTCACGAGGAAAAGAAAAAAATCCCCAAAACTATTGATGAGGTATGTGCACACATGATCAAATTAGGATCAATTACTGAATCCAAAGTTAGAAGATGGTTAAAATTGGATCCCTTGGATCAAAATAAGATTGAGGAGGAAATCATCAAGATGATGTGCATATACAAATACCTCCCTATAAAACAGGCAGACAAAATGCCCAAATAACTTCAAGATAGACTATCGACAAGATGGACTTTTTCCTTGCACTCCGAAAAAGAAATCAGGAAAGAGCCCTAGTATAAATCATGCCTCTCAAATCCAAAATGGAGGAAATCAAAGAAATGATGAAGGCTCATTCCAAAAGGTTCTCACCGAAGATGAGAGCCTATAAAGTGTTAAAAGGGCATCTACTAGAGTTAAACTGACAGAGTGAAGCTGAATGGACAAATATACTTGACATTCCTGAAAAGGATACAAGTCTTGAACCACAGAGAGCTCTAATCGAGAATCAGGAAAACAAGAATGATCAAGCTACTAAGGGTACAAAACCAATTATCATCATAGATGTTGAATTGGACAAGGAGGAACTGCACACCAAAGGCAATAAGGATATGGATGTTGTAGATGAGATATGGCCGGACACCACTATGGACAACATTGTGGATAACACGGTCATTGACATAATCGATGATCCAACAGAAGAAATACATAAAGATGAAGATGTCACTATTATCAGGGACAAGATCGATGAACAAGACACAACATTTGACACTTCATAGGTGAAAATATCAAGCAATATGCCAATATTGATGCAAGCCATCAATATAATTCAAGAACAAGAAAAATCACCTGAAAAAGATTCAAGCATTCCCAAGGATGTAGGGGATGAAGGAAAGATAGACAACACCGATGAACAGAATGTCAACGGAGACACTCATATTATAACCAAAAATGACAAGGTTACAGAAGGATATTTATAGAAAACATATGGAGACACTACTAAGAAAGATGCACAGACAAAGGAAGATGAAGTACATAAGGATACCGATGAAGGAGAAAAAATAAATGATGACATTCCAAAGATAACAAAACAAGTTTCTATAGATAATGTAAAGGTTGATGTGGAGACATCCACTCAAAACTGAAAAGATGACACCGAAGCACAACAACAAAATAAGGCAACACCACAAATCACTTCATCCAACACATCAAACAAAGCCGAGAAGATGGCTATGGTTCTACATTTAAGTGAAACTCAGAAGAAGAAGAAATCCAAAAGGAGTAAGTTGGAAGTCACTTGGATGAAATCATTGAGATGCCCAAATGTGACCCAACTACACTTGACTATGAAGCACTTAAAGATTATGGTGAAATATGCTAGAGGAAAGCACTACAGGAGAAGCTAAGAAAGCAACACCGAGACTCCATGATACTAGAAACAACTAGGGACATCTTGCACTAGATTGTACCTGATTTTGATGTTGATCAGAATAAACTGATCCTTGATCAACTAGCCACTCTCGCCGAAGCCATTACAATGCAGAACATTGATGCAGAGAACACAATAGAGGAGAGAGAAGAGCAGAGATATCAACACAAACTTGTTGAAAAGATCAGCCAAGAAGTGGCAGTAAACAAGGTAAAGCTTTCAAAATTCATAAGTTAATTAGATCCAATAATTGTTGAATCTATTTCCTTGATCTAACAATTGAGCACACACACCTTCATCGTGTTCTGTGTTCGCTTATTTTTTAATGACATAAAAGACTAGTATAACATAAAAACTATTATTGAACTTTTGTTATAATTAAAAATTACATTGATAATTACTCTGTAATTTTGAGATAGGTGCATCAATTCATTTTCCCTCTTTTGTGACTCGGGAGTTAGAGGGAATATAGATACCAATTGAGCCACTCTTTTTCCAATTTTTTGGAGGCATTTTTTAATTGCAGAGGTTGGGTCATCACAAATACTGAAATCAACATCTAGGTCCTCATCAAAGGATTCCTCCTGAGGGACTGTGGGTTTCTTTCCCTTTCTCTGCTAACCACCTATGTGTGACAACAATATTAATAACACTATTAAAATTTATCTGAAATAGTGATGAAAAGAACATAATAAAAAACACTATTTAACATTTTGCTTCTATCTAATTTGTAGTACAATAACAAAGAGGTTTACCTGCTAGGATGAAGTGCCTGCAATATCATCATTGTCCCCTCTATGTGGCTGATCCATATTATGGCCCTGTGTTACTATTTAAATTTAACCAATAATTAGAAAGGACTAGATTAATAAATTTCATTAGAAAATGATGATGGAGATGACGTGGATGGTGAGGAGACTCTCTAAATGTGGCTGCCAAAACAATTTAATTATTTAATGGTACATAGTACGTACCTACACCCCCATGATAGTGACATTGTTTGTATCTATGCGATTCAAATTGTAATTAATAAGTAGCTCTTCCCCTGCACGTATTGATTGTATCGCATAAAGAAATATGTCATTCCCTCGCGTGCCTCAAATATGCAATTGGGTTTCTTAATAGTTGACAGAGGTCACGTGCTATTTATAAAACTTACAATATTACCTTATGCTTTTGTCCTTCTGTCAATATGTATATCCACTCTTTTACTTTTCTCATTGTCTTTTTGTTGAATATAATTTTTTGGGAAGGCATACCTACACATACTTTTTTTATATTGAACAATTCGCATCCAACTTTTGTAATTGTAACAAGGTCCAACATAATCCATCATTTCAATAACTTTGTTGTAAGAGACCTTTATGACATCCATGAAAAATAGGCCCAAACCATGTATTGATGATGGTGCAATGCGATATATCTTGCCTTTAACACTAAAGTTAGTTTTTATTGGAGGAAGTTCCTTGGGGACCCATTATTTCTGTATATATTGGTACCTAAAGGGCACCTCAATGTCACCTTTTCTCTCATCATCATAAGAACATGACCCCCCTTGAGCAAGGAAAAATTTCATGCATTTATTTAATTTCCTTTTAGTCTTTTGACCTCTAGTTGATATTCCTAATTCAAACATACTACATGACCCACTTTCTTCTTCCACTCCTATATTTCCTTCGCTCAAGGAAGACACATCTGAAAAATACCTATTTGCTGCTACCTACACTCCATCAAATGAGAGAGATAGCAAGTAATGCAAGATATTTTGCAAATTGTGAAATACATTAATCTCTATAGGGTGTATTAACTTATACCTATCAATCCATGAGACTATGTGGGATGCTCATGAAAGAGGATCAAGTACCTACATATGTAATTCAATTATCTTATGTTAGATAAAAAATTCATGATACATATACTCAAAAATACATAGTAAGTACATTAAAAACCATAAGCATCCCATATAAATTAAAAACATTAAAAGGTAAATCATAAATTAATTATATTAACCATTGATCGCATAACTGTACATTTCTATCAAGAAATCAATATTAAATAGATTAAGTAGTGATCACATAACTATACATTTCATTCATGTCATTAAACTGCTTCTTCATCCAAGTCATCACCATGATCATCATCATCGTCGACATCATCACCACCACCGTCATTGTCATCATCATCATCATCATCATCATCATCATCATCAATAGCATCATCATCTTCTTCTTCTTTAAGAAAATTTGCGTCAGGAACATCATCGACTAACTGTCATTCATGATCATCATCTACATCATCTTCTAGTTGTTTGCAATCTTCTTCTTCCATCGCATTATACCTTATCGCCCTTCCTCTTGGATCATGTCTAACAAAAAATGACCAACTTGATTTATGTTAAACCTCTGAGTAAAATACTTGCTCATATTGGCTTGGAAGAACTTAGGGTTCATCCCCAACTGGCTCAAACCACCTTGTATTAATCATTGTAAATCCATTGTCATGTTCAATAACAATTCTATCAGGATCATTTTGATTAATTCATAGCCTATACCATCTGACAATGAAGAGAACTAATCTAAAGGAATTAAAGTCACACTCAAGTATATCATTCAAAATTCCATAGTATCAATTTTCAGACTCTCGATGATGTAAGTTGTTTCTAGATGAAATATTAGTCACCTGAAAGACTGCACTTATCCCAGAATCACAAGTTTATTTTGTGTCATCCAAATTTTTGATGGAAAATTTATGACCATTGCAAAACATAGCCTTGTGGTGTTTGACCTACAAAAATATGTCAAACATGTATAAATTATTGCATCCGGAGTTCATAAATGTACAGGTGATTAACAAATTTATACGTACCTGTAAATCTCTTAAAACATATTTTAAATCTATTTCCATTTGCATAAAATTTGGATCTCTATTAGATGAGCTTCTTTAAACAATGAAGACACAACTTTCCATGTTAATGTGCGACCTAAATAATGACATCGTTCAATCCATACCATCATCCAATCTTGGTTGTTTGCAATATATAAATGTATTGCATCCCACTCTCGAACAGCTGTACAAAAAATAAATAGATGACTTACAACCAATTAATTTTGAAGATTAAGAATTAATTAACAGCTACAATAACATCTTATAATTTATTTCCTCTCACTTTTCCCAATCTACATTTTCCCACCAAGTACTCCCCTTCAAATTTTCTAATGGTGTCAAGATCCCAAATGTGATCTATATGGATCTTTTCTGCAAGCTTAGGAAGATATTCAGTAATGTACACCATAGTATGGTATACCATATATCCCTCCACCATAGAACCCCCGGGATGTTCTCTTTGCCAAACTAAAGCCTTCAAAAATTTTAAGTGTCTCTCAACAATCCACATTGACCAAGTGTGTACGGGTCCACACAATTCAATCTCCTCAACTTGGTGTATGAGGTAGTGTTCTTGTGCATTGACAAAGGTTGAAGGTAGACACTTTTACATTTCACACATTAGATGAGGAATTTTTCTCTTCCAATATTTTATATCTGCTTTATGGATTTCTTTAGATGAAAACCACCTACAAGACTTTCAAGACACAAAAATATATAAACACGAGACTTTAAAATATATTACATAACAAGAAAAACAAATTTCGAATAAAATAAATATATACAAAAAAATTGAACAGATATCATCGCTTACCTCATGTATTTTCCAAGATCATATATTACGTGTTTGATGTTATTGTCGAAGTTCTCTGGGAGAGATAGGGGTAGCACATACTGCAAAAATTATAAAAATAATCATGTCATTCTTTTCTCACATAATACAATGAGAAGTACATGTAGTTTACAAATATATTATAAATACAAAAGAACATGACTTACCTTGATGAAGGTATGCCAATCATGGGTTTTCAACCCTGACCCAAATTCACTTTTCTTTGATATGATATTGCTTATATTCGCAGTAAATCCTATGGGAAATCAAATTTTTCATATGACTTCTTTTATGGCATCACTTTTCTGCTCTATTAATAACCAAGGAAGGGCACTTATATTAATCCGTTCTCCATTTCTATTTGATTCAATGAAAATTTTCATTGCACGATTGGATTCATGAATATCACTACAATTTTTGACAATTTTTTCTTTGTCACGCCTTCCATCCAATATCTTTCACAATGTCTTGGTTACATTATTTCCAATATACATAGTATCAAACAAATGCATAATTTGCAACTACTCGTAGTAGGGCAACCTACTAAATTGTCTGGGATAAATTTTTAGTCCCTTTGGAAGGTGCTCAGTAGTATTTCCTTGATGGCCTTCACGATCATCAATCACATAATCAGCAAACAAAATACAATATAAATATATAAATTCCAAACATAAACCATTAGGTAGAATGGTAGTACCTTGACGATTAATTCTATTATATTCCATCTTCCATAGGCAAGTTGTCATTATTTGTGGCTTAGATGTAGTCTCTTCTTTCCTATTGAAAAGATATTTTTTGGTAGTTTGATACTTATGATTTCTATGGAGGAAGTTCGTATACTTATCAAACACATGCTTTCCTAAACTTTTTTAATGACGAGATTTCATCTTTGGACCACAAACTGGACAAGAAAAATTTCTCTTTGTTTCAATACGTACAAGATAATGATACAATTGGATTAAATATATTAATTTTTATATTTATAATTATCATGTGCAACTTGAATTCACCGTAACATACCAGAAAAATGTGTTAGCTCTTGGGAATCATGTATTGTCCAAACAAGCATTGCATGGAATTAAAATTTTTTGTGTCCTATTGGTCTAGAGATGTCATACATAGTGACACTATTCCATAACTCCAGCAACTTGTCAATAAGAGGCTCAATATATATATTCATATCTTAACTTGGTATTTACCTAGTTGAATGAATAACAACATTACATAATTATTGTGACCATTTTACTGCAAGATTTATAATTACATACAGATAACTATTAAATGATCAAATACATGGAACAATTATTGCCAACATAATGTGCTCCCTCTTTATTGACATCCATGGAGGAATGTTATTGGTAATGACAAAAACAGGCCAAAAAAAGTAAACAGATCTTAGCTCTCCAAATGGATTGACATCGTCCGCTGCCAATAAAAGCTTGAGATTTCAAGGTTTTTCGATAAAGTGCGGCCACTTTTCCTCTATGTCCTTAAATGCAGAACCATCCGCAGGAATTCAAATAATGTCATCTCAACTCCTATTGTGTGCATGGTAATACATAAATTGTGCCAAGCTACTACACCTGAAAAATATTTGCAAACGTGGTATAATGGGACAAAGAACCTTGCGAGGCACCTTTTTTGTTATTTGATCTATTCAATATCTACTTGTATGAAATTTAGAGAATTTCATTTCAAATTCATGTTTTTTATGATAAATAATATGATCATGGAGACATGCATCTATTGCTTGATACTATATTTCAATATCTTTTATAGTGGCGCATAATTCTCAGTATGAGCAAGGGAGAATATTTGATAGTGGTAACAAAAACTCACCTGTCAATCTATAGAAAAAAAATATAATTTGTTAATATTAACAATATTTATGGTACATGTTTCACCCTTTAATTACTATAATGACATATATGACATACCTTAGCATACTTGACATTTTTATGCTGGATAAACCATTCGTAACCTTCAAGTTCAACAACAACAATACAACAGAGAGAAGAGTTGTTTGGGAGCTTTCATAAAGGGTCGTGGCTACCTTCTCAAGTAGAGGTATATCATGGATGACATCAACATCATCCTGATCATCATCATCAGTTGTGCCAGTACCAAATGTGTCATGGATCAATGTATTAGTACCATCATCTTCAAATGTGTTGTCTGGCACATGATCATCATCTTCCATGGGATGATAATCTTCAGCTTCAATATTTGCACCTCCATGATCCTCAACTTCCAAAACCATATTCTCCATATTCACACCTCCATGGTCCATATCATGTATTGCCCTGGGGAAGTCGACCTATATAAAAATGATGAACCCAGATAAACCATGATAATGATCTCATCATCAAGTGTATTTCATATTTATGAATGAATTGTTAAATAAATATAATGAAAAAATTACCAATTGATGATAATAAAACCCCCCTTCAATGTGACCATTATCCCTACAATGTCTCTTAGCTATTTTGATTAGTAATCTTCTATTGTTTAAGCCCTTACAAATATTGCAAGAACAATAACATTTTCTATCACCTTTTCTTTTGAAGTTAGACCATAATCTATTGATTGTATCCCCATTCTCTTCTTCACTTAGATTGTCTGACATGATCCTTCTTCACCTAGATTATCTATAACCTAATTATATATAGAAATTGAAAAGTTAGTTATGAAATGATGTTTTAGTATAGTATACCAAATTGAAATACTTCTGCTATTGTAGTCTTCCACCTCAAACTCTTTCCTATTGTGGCAAGAAAGAAATATATTCAAATAATATAGTAGTTTATAAATCAAAATAAAATAACATATATATTATACAAAAAATATATCAGAAGTGCATCAAATTTGACCAAGCACTACTGGGAGCTAGACCCGGAAACAAATCAACTTGTGATAATTTTCAAAATAATATATTTGTTGCAGGGTAAGGTCCCAGTAGTGCTTAGGAAAATCTACATGGTGAAGGTTGTATATGTTGTGTGTGTGTGTGTGTGTGTGTGTGTGCACATAAGAAAGGGGGCCTTTATATTTGATCTTAAAATGACAAATATGCCTATCTAATGCTTTTTGAGGGTGCAAGGAACAACAAATGGAGGCAAGTTGTTGATTGAGGGTGTAGGGAACAACACCCGTCAGTACTTTTATCAAATTGTAAATTTCAATTTTCAACCATTCTGTGAATATAGAACATGGATGTTGTTGATGGGACTTTGTGACCAGCTCTGCCAACAGAGGTAAGTTGTCACCGGGTACCAGGGTACTGACCAACTCCTCCTAAAGAGGTTTTCCAAAGAATAAATTCTCATAGCTTCCAAGCACTTGGTAGTCGGGTCTCGACGGTGCGGGGGAGCTAAGTTGGGCAGGTGACTATTGTGTGAGGGGATAGCTAGTTTTTACTCATCTTCTTCGGGGATTTCAAGAGGGGTGGGATTTCTTGCAAGCATTTAGATTATCAAATAAACTTCAAAAGATCAATCAGGGTTTGATAAACATTTCTATCTATAGTTGTGCAATAAAAATTCAAACATCAAACTAAGCTCCAATGTAAGAAAACTACTCTAAATACCGAATACACAAAGAACCAGTGATTCACATGCATTCATTAGCAAGGGGAGATAAGATCATTAATCTAAACTAGAACACGTGAGCAAGGACATAAGAACACATACTGCACAAAAGAGGTTCATGAACTCCAAAGATCAAAACAACACATAACAAGTAGTCATAAGGTGTTCCTCATTCTTCATTAACTTAAACCATTGTAGCATCACTGGTAAAATAAATCCATGGCTCCAAGGGAGCATCTAAACTACTAAGCAAAACTAAGCATTAAGCTCATGGAACAACTAAAAATGAAAGTTATCTTCTATTACTTGCTAGACTACAAAATCATCAATTTCATTGACCCTTGTTATGAGGTCAGACTTCCTATTTATACACAAAGTTTGACCTAAAACTAACCTAATCTAGCTGTACACTCAACACATAGAATACATTATCCTGTGGTCGGTACTATGTACACCACTTAAAATCACCTCAAAAAGTGTAGAGGTCTGACAAGATAGAGGAAGAAGACAAGAAGAGAAAGCTGGAAGAATCAAAATAGAGAAGAGTGTTGGTGTATTTATAGAAGAAATCTGATTGTCCTAGTATTCAAGCCTACATGCTTCATAAATGTAGATTGCGGCTCACTATCTTCGATGCACACCAGGAAGTTAATGTAGGAGCGGCACCTCAGGAGAGTCATCTGTCAGAGCCATCCTTCTGTCTGACATGCATTATCAGGATCACCTACCTGCTGACCCCTTATTAACTACTTGACAATGATCGGTTGGCTCCAGGGAACCTGGATACAGATCACTGTCAAAGAATACAAAACTTCAGACCCAAAATTCTAGAGTTCGGGAGCTTACACTCAAAGAATAATGAGTCTATAAAATTGCACCCTGTTGGTGAAAATATCTAGAGTCCAGAGAGCTCTACTGTTCCTTTTTTTTCTTGAAGGCCTCCAAAATCTAGCCAATTCCATCTTCATCTATCTTTGACATTGTCCCACCGGTCACTGACGAACTCAAACTGTTCCTCAATATCTTTGGCCCCATCCTAGAATTCTACAGCTATCTTTACTGTGTCATGAGCCCAAAGCATCATCTTTGATAATCTAGACATTTTCCCTCTATCAAAATCTCTGGCGGACTAGTACCAGGACTCCATTAGCTTGTCAAATTTGCTCAGTACAAAATCTTTTAGGGCACAAGTCTTGGTAGTGAAGGGATTGACTTGTGAAACCCTTGATATAAATGTTGTATATAAATCTAAAGAATTCCAGACTACCGAGATCCTATTCTTTAGTGCCACTACTAGTTGCTTGCTTACCTCAATTTTGAGGCCAAGTCTGGAGTGTTGGGCCTGAAGGAACCCAAAGGGTTCTTCTCCCAAAATTCATGTCTCCATAATAGCTTCCTCCCCGAAGTTTATTATTTCTTCCAATTCAGACCTCCACTTCTCATACTTCTCTATATCTTTCTCCCATAAGATGATGATGTAGTTCACTTGGCCCACAAGATTACTAACCTGATAAAGGTTCAAGAGTGTCACTGCTAGGAATTGCCTTACGACTTTGATTTTCTTGGTGATCCATCCTTCTACAGCATGTGGCTTCTTTTTCATGGCCCTGAGAGCATCCATGTCACCCTGTGGGAGCGGTGTTTTGAAGGTGGAGGCCTCCAGATGAACCTTAGCCAGTGGTTGTGTCAACTCCATGAGAAGCCTAAGGAGATTCTCATTCTTCTCTTTTTCCTCTTTCATCTTTTGCACCTACTTTAGATACCGGGCCTCAACTACCCAGGTAGCTTCCTTCAATAGGTCAACTTTGTCCTGTTTATCTCTCCTCCCCAGAGGAACCTTTGTGACTGTATAATCCTCAACCCCCATTTGTAAATGGGGGAGGCTTCACAACTATTGCAACTTTACTTCCTCCTGGATTGGTGCGAAGGGTATGGATGGTCTGGGATTTCTTAGGATTTTTAACCTCTTAATTTTGGGCCATCATTTTGACCAAGGAGAGGGGAACAATTGCTGCCACCAGGGTCTTTCTTTTTTTGGATTCCACTAGTCATTGTGGCACCTGGGGTGGTCTTTCTACTAAATCCTGGGCATTGGGGCCTTCTTCAGGGTCTGGTGGTGTTTCCCCAGTATCCATAGTCGTATCAAACTCTTTCTCTTCTTCCTTGGGGCTCTTTGTGTCTTCCGCCCTGGTGGCATTTGTTAGAATAGTCCCAAAGGATAACTGAGAGGGGGGGTGAATCAGTTATCAACCAATTTAATTCTTTTCTCCTAGTAACTTTAGAATACAATAAAATAAATACACATTCAGATAACACAATAGACAACACTTCAATTTTGGTTACGGGGAAACCATTAAATGGTAAAAACCCCAGTGGGAATTAGTACCCACAATGAACTATACTTGTTTATAGTAATCCCTATTAGAAGATATTTCAACCCTGTTAGGAGTTTTACTTTATAATGCAATAAGTATAGTGGCCTTGTTAAGGTTCTGACCCTATTAAGGTCTTTTACAAATAATTCTATTAGGGGTGAGGACTCACTATCCAAAAGCTCACTGCTTCAATGGTGAAGGCTACAACCTTCTGTAGAACAGATATACACTATATCTAATGATGAACTATAGAGTAGACCTACTATCTTGATCAGTTCCAATGTATTTTAATCTTGAATTTCTTAATCACATAGATCCTTGATAAATGAAACAACTCTGATATTCTTCTTTGTACTTTTTTTGTCTCTATTCTTATCATTCACACTTTGTGTTTACAAACGAACTACTATAAGTATCTTCTTTAAAGTAGAAGGTCATGACAGCTCTTGGAAACACTTCAACAACATTTTTTTTGGATTAACTAAGCATGCAAACAATATTAAGTGCGCGCAACATAAACTAAATAGACGCGACGCTTCACTAAGTCGGGTTCACCAAATCATCTCAAATAGCACAATTCTGATGTTACATGATAGGTGCGTTTAACCAAACATAGTTAACTCATAACTAATCATAAATATACACACGCATATCCTAAAGATAGGCGCAACTCAAGAACCAATGCCAATATGTCGGCTTTGCACAGATACACTCCAGAAACCGTAACTACCACTAACAGAATCACACAACACAAGTGAAACTTTGTATATGAGTTTGCGTGTAGTAACATAACATACTAAACATGTCTACAACCTGAATATATCCACACAAGGCTTGATATCATCATTCTAATAATTACATACAAAATCAGTACTATATATTATATGTTGTCATCAATGACAAACATACAATCAATCACCTGCATAGAAACAAATCTCCAACAATCTCCCCCTTTGACATTGATGGCAACATATGATATTAAAAACATCCTCTACTCATGGTGTCCTCTTTCTTTTACAATCTTCTCAATATCCTCATCAAAGATTTCTCTACACTGCTTTAGTTCCTCTGCTGTGTTTTTGTTCCATATATATACTCCCCCAGAGTATATGCTCCCCCTTAGTACATACTCCCCCTTTGACATCAATGGAAAAGAGTGCCATAAACCATTAGGCATAGGTACTACTCTAGAAATAGAGTAGTCAACCATTTATCAGTCATAAAGGGTTGATGTTCTTCCTGTATTCTCTAATCAGACTTAGGAGAGGGAATTAATCCCAAATTTTCTCTGAGATACTCAAAAGTATCTTTTGATAAAGGTTTTGTGAAAATATCTACCAACTGTTCTTTGGTGCTCACATAGTCCAATTTCACTTCTTTGTCTGCAACCTTTTCTCTTATAAAATGGTACTTGATCTCTATGTGTTTTGTCTTTGCATGCATCATAGGGTTCTTAGACATGTTAATAGTGCTAGTGTTATCACAATGAATAATAATAGGATAATCAACCTGAATACCAAAGTCTTTAACCATCTGCTTGATCCAAACCATGGTTGAACAATTCAGTGCTGCTGCAACATATTCAGCTTTTGCTGTTGACTAAGAAATACAGTTCTGCTTCTTGCTTATCCAAGAAACCAACCTATCTCCAAGAAATACTACTCCTCCTGAAGTACTCTTCCTATCATCAATACAACCTACCTAATCTGCATCTGTATACACATGAAGTTGTACATTCTCTAATTTAGGATACCATAAACCATAGTCTATAGTTCCCTTTAGATATATGAATATCCTCTTGATTGCCATTAGGTGATTCTTCTTGCGTTCAGCTGCAAATCATCCAACAATGCCAACTCCATTAGATATGTCAGGTCTAGATTGAGTTAGATAAATGAGTTTTCCAATCATATATTTGTACAATGTCTTATCAACTATTGTGGAATCATCATCTTTTGAAAGCTTGCTTCCTGTTATCATAGGAGT
>MU228212.1:3460653-3498629 GCA_018584345.1 Thuja plicata
ATCTATCTTTGTCACCTATCATATGGTGAGAGCATCCACTATCAATGATCCAATCAGTTCTGATGTCTGCTTTGGAAATTAGGGCTAACTCTTGTTCTTCCTTTTCATCTGCAATGTCCATTTCCTCAAGCAACTTTTCCATTTCTCTAAGGGAAACAAATCCAATTTCATCCTCTCCTAAATCTTCATCAGTTACACCTTCTTCAGCATTGTAACATTCCTTCTTATATTTAGGTTTGTAATCAGATATGAACTTCTTGACTCTTGTGGGACACTTAGATGCAAAGTGACCAATCTTGTTGCATGAAAAACATTTGAATGGAAGATGTCCTTCATATTTTCCTTTTCCTTTCTTTTCTCTTTTAGAAATCATAGCAATGATATATTCTAGCTCTTCATCAACTTCTTCTTTCTCATTATGGCTAGAGATGTGTAAGGATTTCTTACCATGGATTGAGGCTTTGAAAGGTGTTTCACTTTTAGGTTTAGTCTTCAATCTTGATATCTCAAATGCAGATATTTTACTGATCAAGGTCTCTCTCTTGAAGTCTTGTGAGAATTGCACGGTTTCTTCTAGAATACTTATCTTGTTTTCATATTCTGATATTAAGGTAGTTAATAGATTGTCCATTATATCTTCTTCTGATATTTCTCCACCTTTGTTTCTGATTCCAGAGACTGCTTCATTTATCCTTTGATTGTAGGCTCTAATGTTCTCTTCGGGTAACATCTCAAGACTGTTGTATTTATTTTTCCATGTCTTCCTACATGCATTCTTTGCTTCAATATCTCCTTTAAACATGTCTTCTAAATACTTCCATATTGTGTATGCCTTGTCAAATTTCTTGATCTCAAAAAATTTACTGTCAGATAGTGTGCTTATAAGGGCTTCTTTGGCAACTGCATTAGCTATGAATGTATCCTTCTATTTACTAGTAGCATCATCTCTTGATAGATATTTTAAAGAGGTAATAAAAACTTCTTGTGTGGCTATCTCAAAGATATCAAAACCAACACACTGTAGATGGGTTATCATTTTGTTTTTCCAATCTAGATAATTTTCTCCATTGAACTTAGGGCTCTCTTTTCTGAAGTAAGACATCTAATCCACCTTAAGCTATTAGGCTTCTTCTCCAAGGCACTTGGCTCTGATACCAATTGTTAGAATAGTCCCAAAGGATAACTAAGAGGGGGGGATGAATCATTTATCAGCCAATTTAATTCTTTTCTCCTATTAACTTCAGAATACAATAAAGTAAATACACATTCAGATAAAACAATAGACAACACTTCAATTTGGTTATGGGGAAACCAAATGGTAAAAACCCCGGTGGGAATTAGTACGCACAATGAACTATAATTTTTTATAGTAATCCTTGTTAGAAGAAATTTAAACCATGTTAGGAGTTGTACTTTACAATGTAATAAGTATAGTGACCTGGTTAAGGGTCTAACCCTGTTAAGAGTCTTTTACAAATAACCCTATTAGGGGTGAGGACTCACTATCCAAAAGCTCACTTCTTCAATGGTGAAGGCTACAACCTTTTGTAGAACAGATATACACTATATCTGATGATGAACTATAGAGTAGACCTACTGTCTTGATCAGTTCCAATGTATTGTAATCTTCAATTGCTTATTCACATAGATCCTTGATGAATGAAACAACTCTGATATTCTGCTCTGTACTTTTTCTGTCTATGTTCTTGTCATTCACACTTTGCGTTTACAAACAAACTACTATAAGTATCTTCTTTAGAGTAGAAGGTCATGACACCTCTTAGAAACACTTCAACAACATCTTTGTCAGCTAAACTAAGCACATAAACAATATTAATTTTGTGCAACATAAACTGAACAGACGCGACACTTCACTAAGTCGGCGTCACCAAATCATCTCAAATAGAACAATCCTAATGTTACATGATAGGCATGTTTAACCAAACATAGTTAACTCATAAATAATCATAAATATACACATGCATATCCTGAAGATGGGCACAACTCAAGAACCAATTCCAATACATCGGCTCTGTATAGATACACTCCAGAAACTGTAACTGCCACTAACAGAATCACACAACACAACTGAAACTTCATATTTGAGTCTACGTGTATGAATATAACATACTAAACATGTCTAAAATGAGAATATATCCACGCAAGGCTTGATATCATCATTCTGAAGGGTACATATAGAATCACTACTGTATATTATATGTTTTCATCAATGACAAACATACAATCAATCAACTACATAGAAACAAATCTCCAACAACATTCTCATCTGTGGTGTCGGGGACCCCGTATCCGCTAGCACCAGTAACATTTGTAGCACCAAGATTTTCCCCATATTTTCTAGCATCTATGATCTTAGTATCCACATTTTTGGGGTTATCCCCCTCATCTTGTTGTTGTTGTTCTTATTTAGCACCATCCGCCAAGACATCCTTCTCCACGGGCACATCTTCTGGAGAGGCCGGAGGTGTCTGGACAAGGTTTGACTGTTGGACCGCAAAGACCACCTCTCTTAATGTCACACTCTAGGGAATTTGATCATCCAAAGTAACTAGAGGCACTTGGAGTGTGACAACTAGGGATACGATTGCTCCTAAAGATCTAGGTTCCCTAGTCACTATTGACTGCTCATCTTGCGTTGGCCTTAGTTTTTTCTCGGTCTCTTGGACCGATGTTTCTTCCACACTTCATGGATTTTCTTATGTTTCTTCTTGTTCTTCCTCCTCTTCCTGCTCTTGGACCTCCTTCTCTGGTGCCACTTCTTCTTGTGCATCTATCCCCTCCACCGCCTTCACCACATCAGTCTATAAGTTTACCAGATCTTCCATCTGGAAGAGATCATTGAAATCATCGTGTGGAGGGGAAATTGTCAGAGGATCCTTTGGCTTAGGAGAAGAGGGGATGAGTTCCATCCAAGGAACATTAGGAATCCTAGGACCTGCATGTGTCTCAGGGAATGATTTACCCTTTTCTTCTATCTTCTTAACTGTAACGGGCCCCCGATATCCAGAATGTCTACAGACTCTGCCTCAGCCTCCATCTGTCAGCTAATAAGTGCTGTTAGTTAAGGGGATCATGTCAGGAGGGAAGATCCAATTGGAGTAACCAAAAGACCACGGGAAAGCTGGGATCTTAGTTTTTGACTTATTTCAGGATGCCTCCATCTGAATATGAACTTTCTCCAAAATGGGGAGCGAATCTAGGGGTGGAACTTGTGTTGGGGTGCTCTCTTTTTCTTTCCCCTTATCTTTACTTGGCCCCACGGCTCTGGAGGCCAAAGTACACCCCCACAAAATTGGACCCCTGCAGGTGTTCCTCTTGCACACTTGTGCAAAGTAATCATGACTATTTTGTATGACACCCTGATTGACGTCCTCAATTGTTAAACTCTCTAGGGTGTCCCAATCCACTGGAGGGAGATCCATCTTATTGATCCCCTGTTCCTTGTATGCGGGGTCTTTCAGAGGCCCACTATCTAAAAAATCTTTCAAAATGGTCTGATGGCCAAGGCTCTTCATCATTCCCTTGGACATCCTTGAGTGCTGTCAAGCCCGAAGGTTGAAACCATCCTGGTAATATTCCTAAATATCTTCAATGTGAAGCTCATGTGGTGTGGATGCCCGGGGCAATCTCGTACTTATCTTGCTGACTGGATCAAAAAAATTTCTTGCTAGGTGGAACTTGGTCAGTCCCAGACTATTCAACTCATTATCGACTTCCTTAGCCACTGTAGGATAGAAATAATAGTTACCGCAAATAATTGGGAACAGGATGGAGGTAACCTTCTTTAATGCAAAGAATGCGTGAAGTTCCAGGATTTTCCTACAGAACTCCAAAAGAATAATCCTATCCCCACAATTCTTGGGGAGTAGGTAGGGCTTCTGAGAGAACTTGATCAGTCGTATGTAAGAATTTTTCTAAAACTAAATGAAATAATTGTCGTATGTACTCACCAAGGTCATTGCTTCCTTGGAAAGCTGGTACCCAGAGTCCCGAGTAAGTGTCAAAATATTGTCAACAAAAATTGGGGAAGGTGGCTTCTCATTGGATCTAGGGATAATGTTCCCATGGCACATTCTAGCTGGTCCCATTCCCAAGAACACCCTCTATCTACAAACCCTAGAGAGAAGGTCTTTGTTGTGCCAGTACCCATAACACATATGAAGTCATGTGGAACCTCAAATTCTAGTCAATGTTCTTCTGTTGGAAGTCCACATGATTGGTGATAATAGTCTCCCAGTCGAAGGTCTAACTGTGACTGGTGATGTAGTATAGGAAATAATACATCCATGCTGAAAAGTCCTTGGCATGGGGTTCTCCAAAGAGTCTACACAAAAAGATGATCCCCGCCTGTATGCATTCCTTGAAATCCCCATGGGGGATCTTCGGCTTCATTTTCTTGTAGTCCCTCCTTAGGGACTTTAACCAATGAGCATTGAGATGTTTCTAGGAAAGATGGGGGACGTTCTCAAACTCCTTTAGTAACACAGACTAGGAGATAATAGTAGCATTTTTGAACTGGGGGATCCCTAGTCCCGCAGAAAAAGTGGGAACATTAAGAGTAACAATGGTCGCTGGGTAGTTAAATGGTAGAGAATCAACAAGCAAAAAAACTTGGGTGGAGGAATTGTAGCACTTCACCAGTTGGAGGATCAGCTTTAGTTCTTGCATTGAGTAGGGGAAACAGACATCCTTGATAATGCCAAAGGCAGCAATGTTCTTTGTCATATCATCTCTGGCAGATCGTTGCTGATACATTGTTCAAACAAGGCCCTATAGTTTTTCCCATAGTCTGGCCTTTGTGTTGGTGATATCCTGAAGCTTCAAATCCACTTTGGATCCCATAAGGACACCATCCCTTGGGTATTTGGATGTCAATGGGAGCTTGGTCGACATCTTCTTTGCCTTCGTCTTAGTGGCTGCCCAAGTGGAGGTAGTCAGAAATTCTGGACTTCCAGGAGGAGTTGTGACTTCAGACATGAATTATTGAGTAATCTGCAACCTGCAAGACCAAACAACCATTAATACAGGTGATAAAATATAAAGCAATTTTACGGACTCCGGAGAGTTCACCACCATTTCGCACATGTTGGCAAAAGATGTTAGCCCGCATAAAAATCTTGAAAATATAACAATTAACAACTTACATGGAATTTGATCGACGCCCAGAGGTTCTAGGGTATTGGTTTATGTGACAAAGTGGGATGAAGGCTCTGGGAATTTTCAGCCCCCAGAGTCCAGAGAAACTAGCCATTATTGAAGTGACCGGGTAGTGAGCCATACTGGGATGACATGGGTTGTCATGTGGTCATGCAATAAATGGCATAATGGCACTTAATGCAAATAGATGTGTTGACACAAGTGAATTAAATTCTAGATGGGATGGTTTTGAATGTTCACACATGAGGGAATTTGATCCCGCCATCAATGATGAAGCAACAGAGGAGGGAGAAAACCACCATAGCTTGAACAGGCGAGGTGCCGATTTCAAACCAGGCAGACACCATGCGAACGAGCTCAAAACTTGGGTGCAAAATGTGGAGGGCATGACAAGCTCACCATAGGAAGGATAAAAATAGACAATTTAAATACAAAATTCACACGGGAAGCCAGAGAATGGAAAAGTTTACAGGAAATGACCCTATCCTATAGCGTATTTACAATTTATAGAGAAACTACAACAATTTATAAATAAATTACAACTACTTACAAAATCTACAGGAATGTACACTATTTATAGGAAATAAAACAATGCAAGGAAGGCAGACAAACTTCCTGCGGAGCCATCCCACCAATGGGAGGCGATGACAAACCAGGAGACACAACACACATAAGTGAAAACAAGACCAGAAAAGGAAGAACAAAGCAAAATCAAAAAAAAGAAAAAACAAAGAGAACCATAAGACAGCCAAAGGACCTACATTAACACCAAGAAATGTAGGAGGAGGAGCACAGGAGGTGCTCTACAAACTAGGAAGCTTTCACAAACCACAAACACCTACAACCTTGCAGGGAAGTTAAAAATGGGCACAGACTTGAATACCAACTTCATTGCAAAGCACTGTTAAACCACCTGAAGAAACTCACACTTAATCACAAATTTTCTCTAATCGCTCTGGGTAATCTTTCTCATGGTAAATGTGAAAGTGACAAGTGAAACTATATTTATACCCCTAGGGTGCAAACACACCGGTCTCCTCCGCAAGTCCCAAAAAAGGAAAACCTCCAGACTCCGAGCCTGGAGATCCCATACAACCATGCCCTCTAACAAAAGAGGAAATAGTGACAGATAATCTCGTAGTCTGGAATCTAGCCAGCATAAAGAAAACAAAAACACTCTAGGACCAGGTGGCAGAGGAAGAGAAACTAAAGAGAAAATAAAACAATGACCCCCGCGGAAGCAAAGGATGGAAGAAAAAAAAGAAAGGAACAAGGTAAAAAATGAAGTTGGGGCACCCAACATTTTTCCAACAAAATATAGGGACGGGTATGCAGGGTATAACAAATGGTGACTCACGATGATGAATGCCTTAGCATATTTTAGAACTACAGAATCCCTGGTTAGAAAAACTAAAACTCACCTTTACTTGGAGTACTCCGCCTACAAGGCGTGAGGTGTCTGAGAAAATCTGACTCATCATTGATTCAATCCTTCAATCTTTTGTCAATCATGAAGTGTGTGCTTTGGAATAAAATCAAGCTAATGACTTCTAAGAGAAGCAGAGAGAGGGCACTAAATACATCAAGCTAAAATCATTACATCTTACACGATCCGCCAGATACCAAAATTCTCCATTCTTCAATTATCATTTTTTTTTGAAGAAGGGGAAGGCAGTACTTATTTCACCATTAACCCTAAGCTTAGATAATTTTTGCGGTGGTACTTCTTTCACCTTGTCATCCATTTTAAATTGGCTAAATAAGAGAGATGTTCCAGACCTAGGATATTTTTATGATTTTCAGACTTGGCCAATAACCAGCGCAATTGATCTACTCTCAAGGACCATTCAATTACTTGCTTCTTAGATTTTCTGTTAACCAATGTCAAGACTTTCAAGATATGAATCTGATGAATATTACCCATAACCTTTTTACCATACGTACAAAATAACTCCAAAGTGTAGATAAATTCCACCATGCTAACAATAGATTCTAGAATAACCAAAATGCACAAGGCACTATTCTAGGGACTAGAAGTCATGAGAAGCATACCTGTCTACAAGAAGAGGGCAACATGTCAAGAACCCAAAAAACAAGATACAAAGCAAAAAGGAAACCAAAGACAAGAGAAAAGGGAAAGAAGGCGGCCCAAGAAGACTACCAACAACTATTTACAAGGATGAGGCACTCAAGGAGCATCAGGAAAATATATTTACAAGTGGGAAAACATTTACATATGATACAACTTTGGGAAAACTTACCTCTCTCCTCATTTAAAGTAATGCTTGAGGAATTGTCCATTGATGGGCAATGGGATGACTTCTCTAGTCATGGTACTAAGGTGATAAGTATTAGCCCTGCAAATCTCTGAGATTAGGTATGGTTCGAGCTAAAGCCTTTAAAATTTGATGTGCTTTCCTTTCTTCTCCTAGGCCTTGTCCCACAGAAGGACTAGGTTAGAAACCCAAAAGGCTGTGTATTGGGCTCTCTGGTCAAACAATCACTTGATGACTGCTTGATGATGCACAAAATGTTCTAGTGTCATGTGTCTTTGTTCCTCCATTCTCACCAGGTTCAAAAGCTGAACTTCCACAATGTTGTCCCAGTTGTTAAATTCCTACATAAACTGTAAAACTGAGATTTGTAATTTGATAGGGAACACAAGATTCTGGCCATAAACTAGGTGAAATGGGGAAGTCCCCATGGCTGTCTTGATTCTGATACGGTCCACCCAAAGGGTGAACCTAAGCTTTTGGTTCCAGTCTCGGGGGTTCTATTCTAGCAAATGTTTGATCACCTCTAGCAGATTTTTATTAGTAGATTCAGCCACACCATTTCCCTAGGAGTAATAGTTGTTGGAGAACTTCAAGGTGATCTTCCTCTCATAGGTCCATTCTAATAACTGTACTAAAGAAAATGTTGGACCCTTGTCACACACTATAGTGAAGGGCATTCTGAATTTGGTGACTATGTTTTCTTCCAAGAATTTGATAACTACATTTGTCGTGTTGTTCTTGCACAAAATTGCCTCAGACCATCAGGTGTAGTAATCGATCTCAATCAAAATATACCGGTGGTTAGTGAATGAGTTGGGGTTCATTTCCCTAATAAAATTGAATGCCCATTGGGTGAAGGGTCAAACTTCAAAGATAGGCTATAAAGGCATGGTCGGCTTTTGTTCACGATGGGCTGCGGTTTGGCAAGTGTGACACTTTCTCACGTGAGTGTAGATGTCTTTGAAGATGAAGGGCCAGTAGTATTCAGCCTAGAGAATTTGATGGGTAGTGGCATCAGATGAGCTATACCTGGTTCTGAACTGTCCATGGAATTCTTCTATCATTTTGGTAGCTTGGTCCCTATCTATGCATCAGAGGTAAATCCCTTTGAAATTCCTGCAAAAAAGCGTTATGTTTTTAATCATGAAATGTGCACTTTTTAGTTATAGGGTACGACATTTTTGGGGGGGAAGCCTCTCTGGGCATCTATTATTGAGAAATAGGTATACTTGGTCGATATACCATGGGTCCTGAGTGATGGACTCAACCATGTCGGTTTGACATTCAATGTTCAAAGTTACTTTTTCCATCGCTCTACATAGTTCCTAGCCTCAGACTATATTCATTAGTTGAATCTCAAGATCATACTCTTGGAGGATGGCCATCCATTTCCCCTGACATTCACCCAGCTCACTCTACAATACTAAAGATTTAATAGCTTGGTCCAGAATGATAGCATGCACTTTGCTCCAGAGAATATAGTGCCAGAATTTCTTCACGGCCTAGACTAGAGCAAAGGCCTGCTTTTCCAAGGGTGTATATTAGACTTTGACATTTTTGAATGGGGAGCTCATGAAAGAAATGGGTCACTCTTCCCTTTCAACCTTTTGGGTTAGGACTGCCACTACAGAATGCGGTGAAGTGAAGGAGTAGATGTGGAATGGGAGGGAATAGTCTGAACTTGCCAGGACTAGTGCCTCCACTTTGGTTTGCTTGATCTTGGAAAATTCTCACTTCACTTTGGGGCTCCAATCAATCTTGGTATCTTTCTTCATCATGTCATTGAGTGGTTTAACAATTTTGGCAAATCTAGTTATAAACTGCCAGAAAAAATTTATCTTTTCGCAGAAAGATCTCATCTCCTTTTTACTGTAGGGCATTTGTAAATTCAACAGTGCTTCAAATCTCTAGGGGTCAATGGATATCCCCTTCTTAGAGACTATATTCCCGATCAGCTTCCCTTCAGTGACCCCGAATATGGATTTCTTGGGGTTGAGGGAGATACCCTACCGGTGACATCTCTCACAAATCTGAGCAAGGTGGGCGGAATGATCACGCCTATCCTGGGAAAAGACTATTAAATCATCCATGTAGATGATTATGCATTTATTGACTAGGCCCTCGAATGCAATGTCCATAGCCTTTTTAAATGTGGCCCCCGTGTTGATGAGGCCAAAGGAAATTCTCCAGTATGCAAACATTCCCCACTTGGTGGTGAACATTGTTTTATCTCTATCCTTGAATTTAACCATAACCTGGTTATATCTCGAGTACCCATCTATGAAGGACATCATTTGGGAACCGTTAACAATTTTTATCACCTCAACTAGCAAGGGGAGAGGGTAATTTTCCTTCTTGGATGCCTTATTTAAATTGCAAAAATACACACATAGGAAGATCTCTCTGTTCTTTTTTCACACAGGGACAAGGTTGGCAACCCATGTTGTGTGCCAAATAGGAAAGATAATCTGGGCTGATAGTAGTTTCTAAACCTCCTGGTGAATTAGAGGTTTGATCAATGGGTTTACCAGCCTCTGCTTTTGCCAGAAGGGTTTGGCATCTAGTTTAAGTGGGATGGTATGGGTCATTATGGATGTGTCATAGTTCTTAAGATCCTTATACCTCCAGGTAATAATGTCAATGTATTCTTGGAGAACCGTGAGAATCTTCTCCTTCTCCTCTAGGGAGCAGGAGGTACCAATATGAACAATTTTTTCTTCATCAGCCTTGCCAATGTTAACTTTTTCAAATTTTCCTTGCTTAGAGGAGGATGATATCTTATCTTTGCCCTGGGGGTCTGAATCAAAGATGCACTCAAGAGCTACCATCCCCTTAGGGATGGTGTTGGTGGGTAGATCAATGATCCTATCATTTTCTTCACCCTGCCCGGTATCGTCATGATCAATTTCTTCCACTATCTGATCCTCAAAGAATCCAATGTTGGCCATGAAGGCCAGAATATGTTGGTCATTCTCAAAAACCTAATATTATCTGGGATGGATGGGGTGGGGACCATTTCAAAAAAAAACTTTCAGAGCCAGGAACCAACCATCGGCTCGAGGGTGTTGGTAGACACAGCGAGGGCATTTGGAACATAGTTATGTTTCCAGGGAATAAGCTTGATGCCAAAAGCATCAAAGTCTTTAATTAGGCTCCATGCCTAGTTGCGGTATGTGGAAAACCTTTTATCATGACACATGTATTAGCTCTGGACCTATTTTACTATCAGCTCTAAATAACCCATTGCCTAGAGGCGGGTGATCCATTTTCTCAATGCGAATAGGAGTCCAAGGACCAAGGCCTCGTACTCCAAGACATTATTGGTGTAGTTAAATTGCAACCTGTAAGACACGAGGAAGGATTTCCCCCATAGTTTGATTAGTTCCACTCTGGCCCCGCAGCCTTGTTTGGATCAGGATCCGTCAAAATTTAGGATCCATAAATCGTTGTTCATTTTTGGGGGCTGGGAAGGTGAAGTGGCATTTGGATTGATTTTGGGAGGGTTGGGAGGTGATTCCTCCAGCTCTGATGGTGCATGGGTGAGTTTTTTCTCTGAAGAAGCCTCTAGTTTGGATTCCTGGACAAGCGTCACCTTAGGCGTACTGCTGGATGGACTACTTGGTCCAGGTAAATTGGCTTTATATTCTTTCTCCTGGAGGGCGTTGATATGGCAGGTAGCAGTGGCAATGCAAGGCTCACACTCTAGTTCAGAGTGCTTCTGGTAATGTACCAGCACCAAGTGCTAGACAAGAGAGTGGCTATAGTTGCCGTGTTACCTTATGAGTCTACCTCACCCTTCAATTTCTTGTCTAGGTCCTGAATTCTTTGAGAGACCACGGGATCTTCCCCGGGGATGAAATCAAACATCAAGATTTCTCATTTTTGGTACACCCCAGGGGAGGATTCAGAGAAAAGGACTTCATTTACCCTCCTGACTTTGGTGAGGGCCTGCTTCATTCTGGGTTCACTCCCCACCCAGATTTGGTTTGATTCCCCTTTCTAGGGGAGCCACAAGTGGGAGAAGTCCATAGAGAAATAGCCATTAAAGGTCTTAGACCAATTATGACTTAATAACATCCCGTATGTTTCAGGGATGCCCACCACTTGGATGTCTATTGTGCTCGATATCTTGGGGTCTTGGATGAGCTGAATCTGGACATTTTTTAGCTCACCAATAATTTTTATAGCAATTTTGTCCAATTGGATGACTGTGCCTTTAAATGGAGTGGGAGCAAGTCCAAGCTTCTGGCATATGGATAAGGGCATGACGTTGCTTGAAGCACTCAAATCTACCAGGAAGTTGTATAGGTTCTTCTCTTGAATGTTCAAGCCTAGTAGGAAGGGAGGACTCTCTATGTTTCCTCAGAAGATGGCTAAGTTGGCATCATCTAATGTGACATTCTTTAGTGGATGACTGACGACTTCTATGTTTCCTAAGAGCTTCAAAAGAGACTTATCTTGCTTGAGACAATTCAAAAAAGAATTTGTCAAGGTCATGGAGGTGGTGTTGTTCTCTAACACCTTAGTGATGTCAAATCATCCCCCTGGGTAAATTTAACTTCCCCTAGCTAGATCCCTGGCTTGGTTAGGGCCAGGTCCTTTCAGAGGGAAGGAGCGATCATTTGTGTTGTCCTTGAGGGGTACTCTTGGGAAGCGTTGGTGTGTAAGATGGACCTTTTCTAGCCTGAATCTGAGTGTTGTAGGGACTATGTGAACTGGTAAAGGAATTTTCCTCAAAGGTTGGGATGGATTCATCAAAGAACCCTTGCAATTCAGATTCTTCTTCATCCTCTTCATTTGTCCCAAAGAAAATAGTCTCACACATGAAGGCAGTGTGAGTAGGATCTGATGTGGATGGTTCCAGGGGAGTAGGATCGACAAGTTGTTGTCTATCCGGTTGGGAGATCATGATGATCTTCTTGAGTGTGGTACAGTTCACCTCAAAATGAGAGCCGATGTCATGCAATCTACACCACGTAGTCAAGGGGTGGAATTCAACAAGTTGTACAGAATGACTGGGTCCTGCACCACCCTGAGTGGTATTTTGGTTCAGAGGAGGACCTCTTGTATTTGAGTTATTTTTCCATTGTTGTTGATTGGGCTGACGCCCATTGTTGTAGTTCTGACCTCCAGATTTGGTGTTTCATTATCCATAGAAAATATTCCCTCTCTAGGAATTTGAGTTATGAGGCGCAAAGGGCCCCACCTTCAGCTGTCCCATGTCCATCATTAATGAGGACACCAATTGCTGGAGGGATTCAACCTCACCTAAAAATTGGGTAGTTGTGTTACAATGTGATGGTTGTTGTGGTGGGTTCCCATAGAAAGCGGCTACAACTCCCATAGTCGAGGATGATAGTCCTCCAGCCACAGACGACTGGAAGAAAGGTACTCCAGAGGGTTGTGTCAAGGGTTCTTACATTTGTTGTGGTTGGTTCCAGGGAACATATTCTAGACCCAGTATTATCTAGGCTTGAGAAGGATACACATATTGGGCCTGTTGGTCTATCAGTGGTGGGTCCATGGCCATCGTTGGGGCACCCATTTCCAGATTGGGGTTGTATCCCCTAGTGTAAGGATTTTTTTTGGGTATCATGTTGAATGGTAGGTTCTGTCCAATCCCACTAGGAGATTTTCTCAAACCACGGGACAACTCTAGGGCTAGGTTGTAAGCCTTTTCCAGAGTATCCCAGTCATTAGCGGTGGTGGTTCTCCAGAGGAGAGTGGAAACAATGGGGTCCATGGTGTTCAAATATGTCTAGATGGTTACGTTAGTGGATGGGATGAAGGGGCTCGTGCACTACTTCAAGGCACATTGGAACCAATGGTTGAATATGGTGAGGGGTTCATTTGGTTCCTTCCTGATGGAGATAAACCGGCTGTGGGACCATGATGGGTCCATGTGAATGTGGAAGGCCACCTAGAAGGCATCTTCCATATCCTGCCAACTATTGATGGAGTTGGTAGACAACTTAAGGTACCATTTTAATTCATTCTTTCCTAAGGATAGGGGAACATCCAAGTTATATCATCTTGATGTTGTATCCGATGTTGGTTCATGGCATCCTTATAGGCCTAGAGATGTTCTTCTATAGTTCATGGGACTAAATGCTCATATTTGGGACATATCTTCTCCAGATGTGGAGGAAGATCATTGGTGGCCCTGGGGAACTTCCCTATTGGGGACCCAGTGTTACCAAAGTAAGTTACCATTGGGAATGTTCTATTTTGGCTGGGTTGAACATTGGTCCCCTGGATTATTTGAGGGATTTTGGTATTCTGGTGTGTAGTGAATCCCCAGATAAAGTTGGTTGGTTGCTTGGTTTTTTGGGTCCTACTCTTTTGGCCAGGAGGTCTGAGTTCTACAAACTCTCCAGGATTCAGGGCTGATCGAAGAATTCTATCAAAACTTAAGGGTGAAGATGACCCTATTCTGCAGAAAGTTTGGTTCCTAAAACTATTGCTTGGGGAACCCTCGGGCGGCGTAAAATTGAAATTTTCTGAGGGAGACAAGCTCATGCCCTACTTCTAGCGCTAGTTTGTGTTGATGGGACTTTGTGACCAGCTCTGCCAATAGAGGTAAGTTGTCATCAGGTACCGGGGTACCAGCCAACTCCGCCTCAAGAGGTTTTTCAAAGAATAAATTCTCCTAGCCTCCAAGCACCTGGTAGTCAGGTCTCGACAGTGCGGGGGAGCTAAGTTGGGCAGGTGATTGTTGTGTGAGGGGACAGTTGGTTTTTACTCATCTTCTTTAGGGATTTCAAGAGGGGTGGGGTTTCTTGCAAGCATTCATATTATCAAATAAACTTCAAAAGGTCAATCAAGGTTAGATAAACATTTCTATATATAGTTGTGCAATAAACATTCAAACATCAAACTAAGCTCCAATGTAAGAAAAATACTCTAAATACCAAATACACAAAGAACCAGTGATTCACATGCATTTAGTAGCAAGGGGAGATAAGATATTTAATCTAAACTAGAACATAGGAGAAAAGGACATAAGAACACATACTGCACAAAAGATGTTCGTGAACTCCAAAGATCAGAATAACACATAACAAGTAGTCATAAGGTGTTCCTCCTTCTTTATTAACTTAAACCATTCCAGCATCACTGGTAAAATAAATCCATGGCTCTAAGGGAGCGTCTAAACTACTAAGAACAACTAAGCATTGAGCTCCTGGAACAACTGAAAATGAAATCTATCTTCTATTACTTGCTGGACTGCAAAATCATCAATTTCACCGACCCTTGTTATGAGATCAGACTTCCTATTTATACACAAATTTTGACCTAAAAATAACCTAATCTAACTGCACACTCAACAAATAGAATACATTGTCATGTGGCTCGTACTACCTGTACCACTTACAATCACCTCAAAAAGTGTAGAGGTCTGAAAAGACAGAGGAAGAAGACAAGAAGAGAAAGTTGGAAGAATTGGCATAGAGAAGAGTGTCAGGGTATTTATAGAAGAAATCTGATTGTCCTGGTATCCGAGGCTACATGCCTCATAAATGTAGATTGCATCTCATTATCTTTGATGCACACCAGGAAGTTAATGTAGGAGTGGCACCTCGGGAGAATCATCTATCAGATCCATCCTTTTGTCTGACATGCCTTATCGGGATCACCTACTTGCTGACCCCTTATTAACTTCTTGACAATGATTAGTTAACTCCGAGGAACCTAAACGTGGATCACTGTGAAAGAATACAAAACTTTTGACCCAAAATTATGGAGTCCAAGAGCTTATGTCAAAGAATAATGAATCTATAAAATTGTACCATGTTGGTGAAAATCTCCAGAGTCCAGAGAATTCTACTATTCTTTGTTTTTCTTGAAGGCCTCCAAAATCTGGCCAATTCCATCTTCATCTATATATTTTACATTGTTCCACTAGTCACTGATGACCCCAAACTATTCCTTAATATATTTGGCCCCGTCCCAGAATTCTGGAGCTATCTTTACAATATCACGAGCCTGGAGCATCATCTTTGATAATTTGAACATTTTGCCTCTGTCAAAATCTCTAACGGACTAGTACCGAGACTCCATTAGCTCATCAAATTTTCTTAGTACAAAGTCTTCTAGGGCAAAAGTCCTGGTAGTGAAGGGATCAACTTGCAAAACCCTTGATACAAATGTTGTATATAAATCTAAAGAATTTTGGACTCCCGAGATCCTATTCTTTAGGGCCGCTACCAGTTGCTTGCTTACCTCAATTTTTAGGCCAAGTCTGCAGTGTTGGGCCATAAGGAACCGAAAGGGTTCTTCTCTCAAAATTCTTTTCTCCATAATATCTTCCTCCCTGAAGTTTATTATTTCTTCAAATTTGGACCTTCCCTCCTCATACTTCTCTATATCTTTCTCCCATAAGCTGACATCGCAGTTCACCTGGCCCACAAGATTACTGACATGATAAAGGTCCAGAAGTGTCACTTCCAAGAATTGCCTTACGGCTTTGATTTGCTTGGTGATCCATCCATCTATAGCCCATGCCTTCTTTTTCATGGCCCTTAGAGCATCCATGTCACCCTATGGGAGTGGTGTTCTGGAGGTGGAGGTTTTTGGATGAACCTTGGCCAGTGGCTATGTCAACTCTGTGAGAAGCCTGAGGAGATTTTCATTCTTCTCTTTTTCCTCTTTCATCTTCTGTGCCTGCTTGTCATACCAAGCCTCAACTGCCCAGGTAGCTTCCTTCAATAGGTCCACTTTGCCCTATTTATCTCTCCTCCCCAGAGGAACCTCAATTACTGTATAATCCTTGGCCCTTACCGCTGTTGTGTCTGTATCTGGGGGAGGCCTCACAACTATTGCAACTTTACTTCCTCCCGGACTGGTCCAGAGGGTATGGATGGTCTAGGCTTTCTTAGGATTTTTATCCTCTTGATTTTGGGCCATCATTTTGGCCAAGGAGAGGGGAACACTTTCTCTCATCAGGGCCTTTCTTTTTCTAGATTCCACCAGCCATTATGGTGGCTAGAGCGGTCTTGGTGCTAAGGCCTAGACATTGGGGCCTTCTTCAGGGTCAGGTGGTGTTTCCCCAGTATCCATAGTCATATAAAAATCTTTCTCTTGTTCCATGGGGCTCTCTATGTCTTTTGCCCTGGTGGCATTCTCATCTGTGGTGTCAGGGACCCCGTATCCGCCCGCACCAGTAACTTCTGCATCACCAGAATTTTCCCCATCTTTTCCAGCATTTGTGGTCTCAGTATCCACATTTCTAGGGTTATCCCCATCATCTTGTTGTTGTTGTTCTTCTTCGACGCCATCCACAAGGATATCCTTATCCAAGGAAAAATATTCTAGAGAGGCTGGAGGTGTCTAGCCAAGATTTGACTGTTTGTCCGTAGAGACCACCTCGTCGAATGTTGCACTCTGGGGTATTTGATCACCTAGAGTAACTAGAGGCACTTGGAGTGTGACAAATGGGGATATAATTTCTCTTGAAGGTCCAGGTTCTCTAGTCACTATTGGATGCTCATCTTGTGTTAGCCTTAGTTCTGTCTCGGTCCCTTGGATCAATTTTTCTTCCACACTTCATGGATTTTATTATGTTTCTTCTTGTTCTTTCTCCTCTTCCTTCTCTTGGACCTCCTTCTCTAGGGTCACTTCTTCTTGTGCATCTATCTCCTCCACTACCTTCACCACATCGGCCTGTAAGTTCACCAAATCTTCTTTCTGGAAGAGATCATTGAAATCATCGTGTGGAGGGGAAACTACTGGAGGATCCTCTGGCTCAGGAGAAGAGGGGATGAATTCCACCTAGGGAACACTAGGCATCCCGGGACCTGCATCTGTGTTCGGGGGATGATCTACCCTTTTCTTCTTTCTTCTTAACTGTAATAGGGCCCCGACATCTAGAATGTTTGCAAACTCTGCCCCGACCTCCATCTGTCGGCTCATAAGTGCTTCTAGGGAAGGGGATCCTATCGGGAGAGAAGATCCCATCGGAGTAACCAAAAGACCATGGGAAAGCTGGGTGCTTAATTTTTGAATTATATGTCGAGACGCCTCCATCTGAATATGAAATTTCTCCAAAATGGGGAGCAAATTCAGGGGTGGAACTTGAGCTGGGTTGCTCTCTTTTTCTTTCCCCTTATCTTTACTGGGCCCTATGACTCTGGAGGCAGAAGTAGACCCCTAGAAAATTGGACCCCTTCAAGTGCTCCTCTTGTACACTTGTGCAAATTAATCATGACTATTCTGTATGAGACCCTAACTAACATCCTCAATTGTTAAACTCTCAGGGTGTCCCAATCAACCAGAGGGAGATATATCTTATCGATCCCCTCTGCCTTGTATGCTAGGTCTTCCAGAGGCCCACTATCTGAAAAATCTTTCAGAAAGGTCTGAAGGTTGAGGATCTTCATCATTCCTTTGGAAATCCTTGAGTGCTATCAAGCCCCAAGGTTGAAACCATCCTAGCAATCTGCCCAAAAATCTTCAATGTGAAGCTCATGTGGTGTGGATGCCCGGGGTAGTGTCATACTTATCTTACCGACTGGATGAAAATTGTTTCTTGCTAGGTGGGACTCGGCCAGTCCCATACTCTTGAACTCATTATCGGCTTTCTTAGCCACTGCAAGACTACAAGAATAGTCCCCACAAATGATTGGGAATGAGATGGAGGTAACCTTCTTTAATGCAAATAATGCATGAAGTTCCAAGATTTGCCTGCAGAACTCCAAAAGAATAATCCTATCCCCACAATGCTTGTGGAGTAGGTAGGGTTTCCTAGAGAACCCGATCACCAGTATGTAAGAATGTTTCTAAAATTGAATGAAATAATTGTCATATGTACTCACCAAGTCATTGCTTCCTTGGACAACTGGCTCCCGGAATCCTGAGTAAGTGTCAAAATGTTGTGGTAAATGAACGTGTCATTTACCTGGCAAAAATTAGGGAAGTTGGCTTCCCATTCGATCTGTAGATAATGTTCCCATGGGACATTTTGGCTGGGCCCGTTCCCAAGAATTCCCACTATCTGGAAATCCTAGAGAGTGAGTCTCTTTTGTGCCAGTGCCCATAACACATATGAAGTTATGTGGAACCTCAAATTTTGGCCAATGTTCTTCAATTGGAAGTCCACATGATTGGCGATAATAGTCACCCAGTCGAAGATCTGACTGTGAGTGGTGATGCAGTATAGGAAATAATACATCCATGTTGAAAATTCCCTGGCATGGGGTTCTCCGAAGAGTCTACACAAAAATATTATCCCCTCCTGTATGCATTCCTTGAAATCCCCACGGGGGATCTCCAGCTTCACTTTCTTGTAGTCCCTCCTCGGGGACTTTAACAAGTGAGCATTGAGATGTTGTTGGGCAAGATGGGGGATGTTATCAAACTCCTATAGTGACACAGACTGGGAGATAACAGTAGCATTTTTGAATTGGGGGATCCCCAGTCTCAAAGAAAAGGTGGCAACATCAAGAGTAACAATGGTCGCTGGGTAGTTCAATGGTAGATAATCAACAAGCAAAACAACTGGGTGGGGGAATTGTAGTGCTTTTCCAATTGGAGGATTAGCTCTAGTGCTTGCACCGAGCAGGGGAAATAGGTAGTCTTGGTAAGGTCAGAGGTGGCCACATTCTTTGCCATATCATCTTCGGCAGATCACTACTGATACATTGTCTAGACAAGGCCCTATGGTTCTGCCCATAGTCTGGCCTTTGTGTTGGTGATATCCTGAAGCTTGGAATCCACTTTGGATCCCACAAGGACACCATCCCTTGGGTATTTGGATGTCAATGGGAGCTTGGCCAGCATCTTCTCTACCTTCATCTTAGTGGTCGCTTGAGTGGAGGTAGTCAAAATTTTCAGACTTCCAAGAGTTGTTACTTCAGACATGATTTGTTGGGTAATATGCAACCTGAAAGACCGAGCAATCATTAATACAGGTGATAAAATATAAACCAATTTTATAGACTCTGGAGAGTTCACCACCATTTCGCACTTGTTGTCAAAAGATGTTAGCATGCATCAAAATCCTAAAAATATAACAATTAACAACTTATATAGAATTTGATCTACGCCTAGAGGTTCGTAGGTATTGGTTTATGTGATAAAGTGGGATGAAGGCCTGAGGACTTTTCAGCACCTGAATTCCAGAGAAACTAGCTATTATCAAAGTGACTGGGCAGTGAGCCGTACTAGGCTGACATGGGTTGTCATGTGGTCACACAATAAATGGCATAATGACACTTAATAGCGACAGATGTGTTGACACAAGTGAATTAAATGTCAGATGGGATGGTTTTGAATGTTCATGCATGGGGGAATTTAATCCCACCATCAATGATGATGCAATGGAGGAGAGAGAAAACCACCATAGCTCAAACAGGCGAGGTGCCAAGTTTGAACCAAGCGGACACCATGCGGATGAGCTCAAAACTTGGGTTCAAAACATGGAGGGCACAACGAGCTCGCCATAGTAAGGGTCGAACAAGACAATGTACAAACCAAATTCACAAGGGAAGTTGGAGAATGACAAAGTTTATAGGAAATGACCTATCCTACAACCTATTTACAATTTACAGAGAAACTATGACAATTTACAAATAAATTACAACTACTTACAAAATCTATAGGAATGTACACTATTTACTGGAAAGAAAAAAATGCAAGGAAGGTGGACAACCTTCCTGCAGAGCCATCCCACCAATGGGAGGCAGCAAAAAACTAGGAGACACAACACACATAATCGAAAACAAGACCAGAAAAGGAAGAACAAAGCAAAAGAAAAACAAATCAAAAACAAAGAGAACCAAAAGAGAGCCAAAGGACCTACCTTAAAAATAGGAAATGCAGGAGGAGGAGCATGGGAGGTGCTCTACAAACTAGGAATCTTTCACAGACCATGAACACCTGCAACCTTGAAGGAAGTTGAAAATGCGCACAAACTTGAATACCAACTTCACTACAAAGCACTGTTAAACCTCCCAAAGCAACTCACACTTAATCACAAATTCACTCTAATCACTCTTAATTTCTTTGGGTAATCTTGTTCATGGTAAATGTGAAAGTGACAAGTGAAACTGTATTTATACCCCTAGGGTGAAAACACACTGCTCCCCTCTACAAGTCCCAAAAAAGGAAAACCTTTGGACTCTGGGACCATATATCCCATGCAACCATGCCCTCTAACAAAAGAGGAAATAGTGATAGAGAATCCCGGAGTCCAAAATCTGGCCAACACAAAGAAAAAAAAAACACTTCGGTACCGGGTCCCGGTGGAAGAGAAACCAAAGAGAAAAGAAAACAAAAACCCCCGCGGAAGCAAAGGCCAGAAGAAAACAAAATTAAGGAACAAGGAAAAAATTGAAAAAGGGGGACCCAACATTTTTCCAACAAAATGTAGGGATGGGTATGCAGGGCATAACAGATGTAATCTCAGAAAATAACAAAATGTAGACACAATAGATTACTTATTTGTTATTCTACATTACTTACTATTTTAGTGCACGTTCCACCTGCAACTTTATCAAGTCTTGTTTGATGCTTCAATTTTTTGTTGACTGTCCTGTAGAAGTACATAATTTTATATTTACCCAATATTTTATTCAAAAAACAACAATAGAATAAAATACTTATTGAGAAAGATCATCATAGGAGTATTAAAAACTCAAGAAATTTTGAGAAACATTTGCAAGATTTGATCAACTTTGACATTTTGACACCAAATAACTTTGTGAACCTTAAAAACACATCAAATATGATCCAAATATCCCATTTCCACTATTCAAATTCCTATTCAACCTACTTCGACCTATTTGACCACCTTTGACCAATAGGGCCCAATAGTCCAATTGGGTACATTTGTGGCAGTAATGGCCTTACATCCAATACCAATTGCATTAAACAAACATAAAATACTAACTATGGCCTTGACATGGCCTTATTGAATTGATTTCAATGTAGTCTCTTCAAGGGTATTTATTCATAGCAATTAATTTCAATGTAGTCTACTTGTTGCTGTAGACTTCAAATGCTTTTTTTAATCTAACTGCACTATGCAAGTCTAGTTTAGCGACCATGTGCCTGTCATCCTCAAGCAAGACTAAGGAACACTATAAGATAGGATTTTCTTTGGCCTTTTCATTAAAATGATATTTTTTTCCCAAGATACTTCATATGCAAAAGCATCCTAGGGATAGATAAATTGTGTACCAGCCCAAACCATTTTCCTTTCTTTTGTTTTCTTTTAGTTATCTACACAACATATCAACTATTGTGTTTGGCTTTGTGCAGTGTGCATCAATGGTTTTGGCTTGTGGTTTTGATGCCAGAAGGATATATTGCAGTAACACAAAAACTAGTCATTTAGATGTTAGAGCCACATGGGCATACCTTTTTCTTCCAAAAATAGAGTATGAAACCTTGTGGAACCACATAGAGCAGGGCATGTTACTCAGGTAAGCTTAGTAAAGCCATGCAAGATTCAGTTTGTGCCTTGAAAATTAGATGATTGAAGAAACCATTTAGAGGCCAGTGGGTGGAAAGCAATGAACACCTTGTCAGTTAAGTCAGGTTGTGTAAAATTTTAGCTATGCACAATGACATACAGAGGTGTTCAAAAAATAGCCAAAGAATCAACAGACTTGTTGATGGAAATGAATTGACAAGATTTTCAAAGCTTTAGTTGATAACATGTGGTGTCGCAAGGACCATTCATTTCCCATACATATAAAGTAAAAAAGCACCCATCACTTCAACATAAAAGTGGAATTTTCCTACTATTGAGGTTATTGGAGTCAAGCTAAAATTGGAACTAAAGTTTGAAATGGAGTTAAGACTATACATGATAGTCATAGGCATAGCTGGTCTTAAAATAAGGAGATGGATTGAAACACGGAGAGTCTCTACCCAAGAGTCATGCTTCACATATGCACTCCTTAGAAAGACTCAATAAAAAGAATACCTACTCACCCAGCCCATCTTAAATATTAAACATGTACTTGCTTACATAGACATAAGTTCACACAAATATAACCAAGTAGTAAATTAAAATCATTTTTCCAATATTAAATTAAATACAATTTTCCAATGTGAGACTCCACATTAAATATATTATCCATTGTACATACAAAACATAAAGTGGACCTAAGAATGTTAACTCCTAATGATGCACATACTTCTAGGTCCCCCTAAGTATTATGCAAGATGTACAACTCTTTATCCCCACACTTATGACACTCTTACTCCACTATGCACCTCCAACCACAATCCAACTACCCCCTTAAGGGAGATTACATCAAATCCTCTAACATCATTTATATTGCATCAATTCCTCCAACATCACCTATGGGGTAATGCTCTACATACCGAAGCAAGGATCCCAATTCAACTCACCCACCAGTGCTAAGATGTTAACAAGGCAGATTTGAACCTTGATCTGCAACATGAGAGAAATTTGACACAACCTCATTGACAAGTCTTACCATTAAATTCATGATATTAATATTGATGTCATTCAAGTTTGAATAAATGGTAAACTACTATCCCTTCTCTAGGGGAAAAAATGATAGACGTGGAGTTTTTATAAATGATACTGCAAGATTTCTTTGCAGCAGCTGCCAATAAAATACATGCCCTAAAAATTCTTTCAAAAGAAGAAAAGAAACTAGGGTTTTAAATATGTGCATTTATTATCTTACAACTCTACTATGATTTATAGTACTTGAGTTCAATTTAAATCCCAACTTAATGGTAGATAAGAAGTGGATGATATAAATCCAACGTATTATAAAAACTTGTCATCGTAGTGATCACTGGAATGTGAATAAAACTCTATACACAAGTCTCCCAACATCTAACACACTCACTTTATACAAGATACAAATTTGCATAGAGCATGTGAACTCTTCATGCCAAGAAATATTTGAAAAAATAAAATAAAATAAAATTGTTTCTAAAATACCATGAAAACATGCTATATGACTATGCAATGTAACACTCTTTTAACAAACAAAAAAAGTATACATCACTTGCAGCGTTACAAGTTGCATTGATTAATTTAATATTAAGTCCACTTGCCGTATTACTTCCAACATTGTAAAATTCAGTATTTAAATGATATTATGGGGGTGTAACAAGTCTGCCAACATCTAATGTCAAGACAACTAAAGCTAAAGATTCTAGACCCACAGATTCATTTGATAACATATGCAAATTTGCAGAGAGCTTGACCAGTCCCTTGTGCACTCTAAATAAAACTAAACTAGTTTTCTTCCACGATATTAAACTAAGGATTTCCTAATCCCATCTCATGATTACACTACACAAGTTAAATAGGAAAACTGGATCTCATTTCTATGAGCCTATGCAAAGTGGAGATATGCCAAATAATGCTTAAAATAATTTAGTGTAGTATAGTAGAGAACTTGGTGCAAGAACAAGGAAATTCGATGTCTTTGATGGTATGCAAAGGTATGTGATTTCATAGTTTAATGATTTTATTTTCAAGGTAAGAGTTGTAAGCATTCCTCAAACTAAGGCTGATTGCTTACATGATATGGGGTCACTTCCATGATATTCAAGTAGTGATCTCCCAAAACCATCTTGTTAATAAAATGCACAAGTAAAATAGGAACAACGGATCTCCTTCCTATGACCCAATGCAAAGTGGAAGTATGGCAAAGAATTCATAAAAGTATGGTGTTTACTACTGTGGAGTAGTTAGTACAAGGACAAGAAGTTGTCCTTCGCTGGTATCCAAAGGTATATGATTTAATTGTTTAATGCTTTTGTTTTGAGAGAAAAGAAAATGTTAGAAATAACTATGTATTAACTAAATGATCTGTAAAGAATGATCACAAATGTTAGAACATATAACTACCAAGTCAAGCAATGAGTCAAAAAGTTCACAAACAAAACAAAATTGCATTGATATATCATTTTCTTAGAATACTGAAGGGGATGGGCTAATATAATAAAAATTAACTATTGAAAGAACACAAATGAGTAAGATTTTAAGCAAAATGGCTATGAGCTTGTAAAAATGACTTTGAATTGTACAACAATGACCACATTTTTCACCAAAAATGACCATAAGATATAAAAATTCAGAGATGTATGGAGCTGCATATTTGATTTAAAGAATGTCTCCAAAGTTGGTAGAATACCCCTATCCAAGGGTCAACTATGTAAGTCTCTCAGAAGTGGAACATAATCAAAAAGAAGGTTAAAGGATAGAATATGTCTACTTTTGGTGTCAATTTCACATAGAACAAGGACATTAGTTTTAATCTTGAAAATATACAGAATCTGATGGTCGCTGACAAATGCTCCAAGTCCCTACATGAAGAAGAAAAATAATGGAGGTGTAAATGGAAAGAGGCTAGAAATATTCATTTGCTGTAAGAAAACTCTCAGCTTTTTTAAGTTTATTATCATCTTTCACACTGGATAAAAATGAGCATTTGAACATAGGCTACAATGTGAATCTAATTTTAGAAATTTATCCTAGTGTTCCAAGAGATATCTTGGTAATTTTTAGATCTGAGTCCAATTTTGTTAGGAATATAAAAAGAACTAACCCATCATATTAATTCCCACACAAAATAACAAAGTCAATAGATCCTAAAAGTATAAACAATTATAATAGAGAAAATAAAGAAGAAAGGTTATAAATCTGACCAAACCAAAAACAACCCAAATACCAAACAAAAAGGAGGAGTAATGAAATAAGAGAAAAAAGGTTAAATTCACTTGCAATAAAATGAATTAGGTGAGGGAATCACCACTCAAGGTGATGATATTTTCATTGACTTGGGAAGGAGGTGTAGGGACTATCAATTTTATCTAAATATGACCCACTGCATCTTCCTTTAAGACCACTACCATGGGCTCCATTAGAAACTACTCCTGTTGTTGTTAATATCATACTCACACTAAGGGTAAAAGTGAAAAAAAGAAACCAAAAGAAGATGCGGCAAAAGAAAAAGAAAAAAGGCAATTTGAAAAAATCATAAATCCCTGAGAAACATGATTTATTGGAATCTTCCATCATGCTTCTGCATATATAAAAACATCATTTTATAGATGCGATATGTTGACAATTTTTATTGAGATGGATCATATGAACCAAATAGATATGAGTTCTACTGCCAGCAAATAAAAGTTTTGGATTCATTATTATGAATATTGTCCTAGCTAACAAATGATGTGTCAATTATAGATTATGTGTCCTTATTTTGAATCATTTCCTTCATTTAAAAAGTCCAGGTAACGATCAAAGTTTTCTTATCTCCAATGGATTTTTATTATTTCTAAAATTGTTGTGTTAATAAATCTATGAATTAAATAATAATTAGGAAGAGAGTATTTTGATTCTCTCTCACAAAGAAAAATTTGGAGATTTTTTTCTTGATGATTTCTACTTTGGATGTACTAAAATTTGAGATTATGTTGCAATAGAGGGTTCAATGGAAGTACACCATAATATAGTTATAGTAAATTATCATGTTCTTAGAATTTATTCATTTTGTATCACAATGGAAAAGAGACAATGATCAAATACTGACAGTCATGCATGAAGAGAGGAAAGCTTTTACTATTATGAAGTAATGATAAAAATTGAATAATGATAGTGAAATGAAGTGGTACCCTTCAGTGACCTAAAGATGTAATAGAAGATATGCATGAAATGGTTCAAGGTAAGTCAAATAATAGTAAAGAGCATAGAATCATTAGTTATAAAGATCAAACAACCTATGAAATGATGAACAAGAAATGTTCAAGGTGATTTCTATCTATTACAAGGCACGCCATTTGAAGCACATGACAATAATTTCAAGAGTCAGTAAACACAATGAAATAAAATGCATCGAAGACAATGAATATACACTGAAAGGAAAGGAAAATGTTAATGACTATTAAAATAGAAATGCCATAGTAGCATGAAAGAGATTAAAGGAAGTGGAAGCAATAAGCAAGGCATTGATAAAACAAGTAATAATGATCCCTATCACTAGTAGAAAAGTAAAAATGAGAACAAACGTATCAAATGGTGTCACCAACCGCCAAGGGAACAATGCTATTCACTCTTGGAGATGGTGATAAAATGCATGAAAAATCAATCACTAATAAGAATGAAGATAGTGTTGTATAGCTCTATGGTAGTGATCCTTTAAGTCACAAAATCAAATTGGATACAATGTCAAGAAATGCCAATGATTCTAAAAATAGACATAAAAAAAAAACAAAGACTCTATATAGTTAGCAGGATAGTAGTCTTTGTTGAATATTGAAAGGAAACTATTTGTAGCAAACAAGACAATGTGCAATGATATCTAATGGCTCAAAGACAAAAGGGTATCTAGATCTTTCAATTAATAGAAGTATCCCAATCAATAGGGTCCCATGGAGAAATAAGATATGGTAGAAGAAGAGGCTACAATGACTAATGTCATGTACCATAGCTAAAGACAAGAATCAGTCATAGGGGTCAGAAAACATTGAAATAATGCATCAATGAAGTAACCATGTGGAAATCCTTGAATGACATGACCCAAAGCAATGGTTGAAAAGGAAAGAAGAGTGTAAATGCATATATAACATTGGTTTGGGAGCTACAATGTGCCAAAAGAGTATAGTATTATGACGGAATGTTTTGACAAGTCCATGAAGAATACACTATCAAGAAGCCTAAGAATAGTGAGTGAAATGCAATGATAGAGACCCAACTAAGGACAAAAGTAGAGGGCGGGTATTTGCATGAGATTAAGAATGGTAGAGTGTCAAAACTCTAAGATTAATAGCATATAATATGGTGAAAGACATTGAAATAAAAATAAAGTGACCCTCAATAAGATCAATCCATGATATATAGTAAGTAGGAAATAAAATATAGAAGCATATCCCAACGGGTCTAAAAGAAAACAAGATGAAAGTGATATGAATCATAAATTTAAAAATCAATAATTTCATGTGTATCAAGATGTTGACTATCATAGCTAAATAAATCAATGAAGAAACACTGATAAAAATTGAATAAAACAATATGAATGGATGGTGTTGAAACAATCATTATTGATAATGGAAATAATTGATGTTGACCATGATAACAATGTTATAGATATTTTGAGCAGTTATCTCAAGTTTGCATACCTTTTATACATATCTTTTCCAATAGTGAGTGAATGAAATACAAAGATAATTGATTAAAAGTAAAGCAACAAGGGTTCCTTTCAAATAAAAAGAAAAAGAAACACTATCATGATCAGATTAGAGGGCATGGGTTTATAACTAAATACATGAAATGAATGAAGGAAACTAACATCAGGTGAAAAGCAATGGATATATCATAATCACTGTAATTGTTAACATTAACTGCTAAAAAATAAACCCTAAGGGCACAGATTACATTTTTCCCTATTATTTGAAATAAGTAATAAACCCTAAAACAACATTCAATCAAATATGAGATCTTATATGTTTATCACATATATCTCTACAGAATTCATTTTCTATTCAAAAATATTGGAGGAATAAAGAAAACAAATTATTACCGTGTACGCGTAGATAGAACTTTGTTCCTTTAATGTTTATCAAAGATCAAATATCAAAGATGAAGAAAGTGGAGCTATAGGACACAGCTTGTAGGCTTCCTTTAGATGAGATTAAATGTGGCTTCTAGTATTAATGAAAACTCTATCCTAAGTTTCGTTGCCTCAATCAAAATGTCACTTCAGGTAATCTCGATAATAAATATTCGGTCATATGGAGCTTGAGTACAATCCTCCTATTATCATAGTACATTACACTAATGAAATTCATTTTCCATTAGTATTCAAAGAACACTTTTGTTAAACATACACCAAAAGACAGGACAAAGAGCATATCAAAAATGCAAATATCAAAGATCACCGAAAACTGCTAAGCACAAAGAAAACCGACGACATAATTTTGTGCGTAAACCAAAAATTAAAAATGGAAAGGATCAAGAGGAACCCAACAAGTAGTTCATAGTGAAAACTGAGAAGAATAGTCAAAGAGGAACCTGAGAGACATTTCAATAAGGAACACTAGGAAACACTCTAACTAACTTCAGAGCATAACTAACTGACAGAAACCAAAAGTCAGTTGAAGCCCGCAAAAAGTGGATCTGACCTCCACGTCAGATAAAACAATCATGTTCTATTTATAGAGTCTTGATTTGTTTTTAAAACCATTTCGTTAGGAATAAGAAATATGAATGTAAGTGATTTAATTAGTCTAACTGATTTAAAACACATAGACTAGGAGATCAAGGTCAAGTTGTAAACCTATGATCTTAGAGTTAATATTGTTTTACGTGAAACTTGATTAGGTCAATCTATCTTATAAATATATGTTTCAATCATTAATTATTAAGGATGTGAGAATGGATGGGAGGATGAATTAAGCATACAAGCACATCTATAGATTAGACTGAAAGTTTCAAGAACCAGAATAGCAAAAGGTGAATTTGGTTATCAAGAACCAAGAATAGAGGCTACCAAGCATCAGAGGTATTATTCAATCACATTAGGTGATATACTTATACATGTAATATTAAATGGACCTGTAATCATCAATTGGAGATTGCATACACCAGGTCAAATTGTAATTTTCTTACATTAAATTGTAAATCTCTTAACTGAGTGCACACTAAACAGTGTTGCTAAAGCTCTTAACCGAGTAGACTTTAACAGGTCTCCACAGATACTCTTAACAGGGTAGATCATCAGAAGTGATTAAATTGTAAGATTTAACTAGCCCCTTCCAATCTGCAAATAGTGAAGAATTTGTGGGTTCCATCCCCACCGTAGTTTTTACTTCCTAAGAGGAGTTTTTTGCGATATCATTTCTTATGTTATGTGTCAATTATTTTCATGAATGTTTCTATAAATGTTCGCATGTTTGATTAAATTTTATGAGTTGATAAATCTTACATCAAGATAGCATAGAACAAATGGTTGGATAAACAATTGATTACCTAAAGGATAAAGGTTAAAAGATAAAAAAGTTTTAGAGGTATTGATTCACCCCTCCCCTCTTAGTACACACTTCCCATTAATTCCAACAATTGGTATCAAAGCTAAGTCTCTTATCTGGAAAATCTTAAAGGCTTAAGAGAAAAGATCATACAATGGAGAAGTACAAACTTGACAAGAGTATTGAGAATTAGAAACTACAAATTTAGATCTTCTATGAGTAGTATAAAGAAGCTAGAATCAAGATGAGATATCTGTTAGATGAAAGAAAGATTATGGCATCTCACTGTAATGAAACAGATTACCATGAGGAGATACTAGATTTCTTTGAATCTTTGGGATCAAATACAAGCAAAGCATTAGACACATCAGAAGAAAGAATCACAAGCCTAAATGAAATCAATCAACATCTGGCTGGACAAGTGAAATCTCTGCAAATTGGTCAAGAGACACAGATGGTAAGAGTGATTGATGTCATGAATAGTGCTAGACAAGCTGAGAAAGAAAGAATACTAGCTATTGATGATAGAAGGAAGTTTACTGAAAAGATATAAGAGAAAGAGTCTAAAATACAAAGACTTACAGAGCATCACCATGAGATTACAAATCAAATTATTCTTATGAGTCAAGAGGAAAAAAAAATGAATGTTTAACTCATTGAAAGGATAGAAGCTATCGGTGAGCTAAGGGTAGAAAATGAAAAGCTGAAACAAGAACTTTGAATTCAGAAGCATCATAATGAAATTATCAAGAAATCTGAAGAGAGCAATAAAAGAATGGATGATTTTCTTGATGGACAACGAAGAATAAACAACAACACTGGTCTAGGCTTTACAAAGAATGGAGAATCACCCAATCAAGATGATCCAAAGAATGTCTATGCAAATCCAAGACCAAGAAAGCTGACATGCAATCACTGTGGAAAGAAAGGCCACACATCAAATGTATGCAAAGGCAAAATAAAAGGTATTCCTAAATCCACCTTCATTCATAGGACATAAAGCATATGAATGCAAGTCTTAGATGAAACAACAAAAGAAGGAAACCTACATGGAAAAATATTGTCCTACTTGCAAAATGAATGGGCACACAACTCTTGAATGCTGGAAGAAGAAAAAGAAAGCATGGAAGCCTAAAGGTAAAGAAACTCCCTATCAACCGAAAAGAGTCGGTAACTAGTATGTATGGGATTACAACACATGGAAAACTTGTACACCATGTGGAAGATTTGGTTACATTGCTGCAAACTATATGAGATAGTGGACAAGAAAGTATAGAGGTTGGACTAACCCCAAAATTGGCATGCTTGCACTGTCATAAATTTGGTCATCTCAAGAAAGACTGTAGAGACCGAATGACAGAGACCAACACATATCCCAATGGAAACACCATTGAAAACATCTGGATAATGAGAGACAAAATGTCAAGAAAAGCTTCAAACAATGATGAAGCTGGACCGAGCAACACAAATGGTGACACCCCATCCAATAGATCTAGTGACATCACCATCCCCACCTAATTAGAACAAGTAAGTATGGAACTGCATTACACTAAGCAATATTTTACATCAGTTCCATAATATGTTGATAAACAACCAAATTAGCATAAGTAAAGATGCATCATAATATTACTTGTTAAAATATATGATAACTATTCCATCGAGCAATACATACCAAAATCCATCGGTATACGCTCAAAGCTAAAATTTCCTACACTTACCGAGAATTGTCGGTTAACATGTAAAAGAAAAGTTTCTAGCATAAACCGAGACTCGTTGGTAATCAAGAAAGTTGAATAAGTTTTTTGTGTACAACCCCAAAACTTGTTAGTAAAAGAAAAGAGTTAAAAGACCGCCCTGAAACATTGCGTTGTCACTACATAGAGAAGTTAATGTTCAAACCGGTGACTCCATATTCACACACCAAAGAGTGGTTGAGCATTAATGACTCATTTATAGGGAAAAAATCTATAAAAGGGTGATGGAAGGGTTTCATTCTTCTCCAGCAAGTAGAGAAGAGTGATGAGAGAGAAATTTGAGAACAAAGCAACAGAATCACAGAGAGACTTCAACTCAACCCAGAACACTCAAAAAGATTAGTGACCACTACAGGTGTAAACAATAAGTTCCTATGACAATTGAGAACTCTATTTTACGCAATTTTTAGAAAGCCCTAAATATCTGAAACAATGGCCACAACCTCAAGAACCACCAAAATGAAGAACATCAAGGAAGATAAGGTTAAACTTAACAAGAATTCTACCTGTGAGGAACCTCACTACAAGATATTCCCCAAGGTTGCATCACAACTCGACAATGCTGGAGCATTCTCGCAAATACCAGCTAGGGTTTTTCTTGTCAAAGACGTGAGGGCATACATCCACTGCATGATTGCAGAAATTAGTGACTTAGAGGTGGAACAAGCTTGCAAGAATCTATGTAATGAGGATGGATCCATAAGAGATGAACATAAACACACAGAGGTGAAAGGGCTCACTAATGCCCTATTGTTCCCAAAGGTATTCAAAACTGAGTGGATTCAGTTAGTACTGAGCCGAATGCACAACCACAAGCTATGGCTGGATGAGCCTAAAATGATAACCTGAGATGTTATCTATGCAATCACCGGTTACCCTATAACCAAAAAGGTAAAGGCATTAAAACACCCACCCAAGGTTGAGATTGAGAAAAACACATGATCCAAGTGTGATGGAAGAGGATTAAAGGTACCCACTATTACTGATATTGAATTGAAATTTGGATCATGTGTCCTAGGCTACAAATTATTTCAAGCTAGCAGGATGAACAACATAGCATCTAGAGTAGTGGATACTGCATATAAGATTATAAAGAAAGGTACTCAATTGGATCTGTCAGAACTTCTACTTAACCAGATAGAAGAAAACTTGAGGACAATAAGAAATTCTAAGACAAACACATGTAAGTTTGGCTCACTTATCATGTGCATTTTCTTTTACTTTTAAGAATCATTTCCATCAGTAGGAGATGTAAAATAGGATACCACAAAACCAGTCTCTATGCAGATCAGTGAATACATAACATCACTAGGAGACAAATTTGAAACAATCATGGATGAGTACTTTACATGATTCAAGGACCGAATGCAAAAAAGAGTTAGGATCCCTGAGCAACTTATTGAGAAATTCAAGAATGATATATGTTTTATGGTTGACACCGATCACACATACATCAAACCTATCATACCAAGGATAGCATGGTTATAACCTTTGAAATATGAGGTAAATATTGATCAAGCATCTAATCCAATCGATGGATTAACAAATAAACCATTAGACAAGACACAACCAAAGTTCAAAACTTATGAGGAGGCCAAATCAAGAATCAAAACCAGATTGGTTGTAAAGAAAATATACAGGAAGAACGATAAAATGGTTAAGAATTTAAAGAAAATATTGTCGGTTACTAAGGAGAAAATTGAACAAAAGGAAGAAACTGAAGGACAGTCACCCTTTGGTGAGGCTGAGCAGGTAAGTGACTCTAATTCTACAGAGTCATATACTCTATTTCCAATACCAGCAAAGAAGCCAAGAACCACAGCTGCTTCTAGAAAAAAAATCCAAACAACTAAGGACTCAAGTCCTTCACCCTTGAAGAAAGGACAAGTAATAACCTACAAGAGGAAACCAGATACACAAAAAAGAGGGCCAACAAAGAGAAGAAGGCTCATTAGAACTAGAGAATATATTGAGGACACAGAACAAGATGAAGGTGTTCAAGAAGAAAAGAGAAAGATACCTGAAACAATTGAAGAGGTATGTGCACACATGATCAAATAAGGTAATGCAAATAGTAGGAAGGTCAAGCAATGGTTAACATTGGATCCCACGGATCAAAATAAAATTGAGGCAATCATTGAAATGATGTGTATATACCATTACCTCCCAATACAACTGGCAGACAGAATGCCCAAAGAACTTCAAGATAGACTATCGGCAAGATGGACTTTTTCCTTGCACTCCGAGAAGGAAAACAGGGAAAGAGCCCTAGTATTATTCATGCCTCCTGAATCCAAAATGGAGGAAATCTAAGCAATGTTGAAGGCTCATTCCAAAAGGTTCTCACTGAAGATGAGAGCCTAGCAAGTGCTAAAAGGATGTCTACTAGAGTTAGACCAAAAAAGTGAATCCGAATGGAGGAAAATACTTGATATTCCTGAAAAGGATACAAGTCCCAAGCCACAGAGAGCTCCAACTAAGAATCATGAAATCAAGAATGATCAAGCTACTGGGAAAACAACACCAATCATCATCACAGATGTTGAATTGGACAAGGAGGAGCTGAACACAAAAGGAAACAAGGATATGGATGTTGCAGATGAGATATGGCCTGACACCACTATGGACAACATTGTGGATAACACATTTATTGACACAACTGATGATCCAACAGAAGAAATACAAAAAGATGAAGATGTCACTATTATCAAGGACAAAACTAACAAACAGGACACAACATTTGACACTTCACAGGTGAACATTATAAGAAACATGCCAATATTAATGCAAGCCATTAATATAATTCAATAAAAAGACAAATCACCTGACAAAGATTCAAGAATTCCTGAGGATGTAGGGGATGAAGGAAAGAAAGATAACACCGATGAACAGAATTTCATCGGAGACACTCATATTGTAACTGAAACTAGCAAGGTTATTGTCATGCCCCAAAATTTGGGCACTTAAAACTTAACAAAAAGAACTAAAAATTTCTAATTTTTTAAAAAAAATATTATATTTAACTAAAGAAGATGTAGTCTTTTCTTTCCTTAATACACCTTTGCAAATTTGAAAAAATTAAATTAATTGAAAGTCTAATCAACAATATTAATTAATGTTATAGCCTTAAGATTTTCCTATCACTTTACTAGAACATCAATAAGACTATTTCTAAAATAGCCAATAATGTATTCAATGATACACAAATATAGAACATGTTTTCTTTTATTTTGAATGCTAAGTAAGAATACAATTTCTATCTACTATAATTTAATAAAACACCTACGAAGCTATTTGGAGAAAGATGTTAATACAATAATATTAAGAAAAATTCTCTTCTCATTGATACAATCATCAAATACATCTTTGGAATACATGAGTGACTTCATTACAAGGGAATTATAGATTTTCAATCTCCTTTAAACATTTCAAGGAAAAAATTTAAACTAGAAAGTGATTTTGAGAATGGGATTACAACCAAGACACCAATACCTTGGCTATACTTTCAGAAGCTTTCTCTGAACCTACAAGAACATCAAGGTTGACCATGGAGGCTCACCTCCCAACCTAGGCCTTTGTAAGGCCACCCCCAAGCTAGGGGATTCAGAACTGAACCATGATACATACACACATAACAACCATGAATCTAAAAATAGGAACACAAGAAAATACCAAATATCCAATACCCAAGGATATACATAGGTCTCCAAAAGACTTGAAACAAAGGGGTGAAAGAGGACTACCACAAGAGGAGAAATCCAATAATACAAAATAAACACACTAGGAATAGGCTACACATGGGCTCAACATTCCTAAGTACCACATATTTAATCTTATTCCATGGCCACACATGGACTCGTGAACAAATTTTCTAACCTTCTCCTCCAATCCCTACAACAGCAACTAGAGTAAATTTACCTTCTTTTCACAAAATAATTTATGGCTTCAAGCCTTCTAATCTTTCTTATGAACTCCAAATTCCTTCAGAGATTCTTGGCATCATGGGCACCCATATACCCATGTACATCCCTCCACACATGGGAGAATCTACACTACTTTGGTAGATCACTAACTTTCACCCCATCAATTTTACCCAACCCTCCCATGGGTGAATAAGCCTTGAAGAACCTCATATAAAACAATCAAAAAATAAATGCAAGACTCAACACATAAACTCCATGAAAACCCATGAAGCTGAAAACAATAACATAAACTTCAATCATGGATTTCTCAAACTATGTACAAATGCAAGCAAGAACTACTCTAAACTATGCTAACTAGGAAACTCACCTCAAATCCAAGCCATGGTAAATGCAAGGTGTTTTGTGAAGAGCTTCTCCTTCTCATCCTTCCTCATTCTCTCAAAACTTACTCCTACAAAATGAATTTGTCTCTAAAATTAGAGAGTGGGTGTGTACCCAAACTCCCTCTAAACCCTTCCTTATATAGGCCTTCTTCCTAAAATATCAGGATTCATAAATGGAGGGGAGGCCCTAATCCATCCACTCTCCCCACTTGCCTACTCCATAAATGGAGTTAAATGCTTGCAAGGGAAGAAATGATGGCTTAACCAAAGTCTTACAACTCTTCAATTTCGTCACTTCCCTAAATGGTGACTCTAGGGGAGTCATAAATGAGTTTCAAGACTCTTAATGGGCTGAAAATTACCCCTAACCACTAAGGTACCAAGTGGGGTAGTTAGTTTTGACTCTAGTTACTCCTTGGGAGCCCAAATGACCCTCCTAAACTCTACTCAAGGTTAAATCTCGAAAATCTAACCCTCAAGACTCAATCTAATCTCTCGTGACTCAATCTTATCTCAGTCTTATCTTCCTAAACCTTAGGGTAAGCATTGGGAATATACTAGGTAAATCTAGGGTAAACTTAAGCCTATGCTAGTCACATTCACTAGCCATGCCAACACATAAAGTGCACATGTGTCAAGTGACAACAATTTCACATGAGCATGAATTATTACACATTTACTTAATTAAATAAAATACAATCATACACCACACTTTTACGAATAAAAATAAAATACAAGGTCCATGTCTCTTTTTATAGATAGGGCCTTAGCATCACGGTTTTCACATAGGTCCATCCCTAAATCCCCGATTAGTACCATGGTCAACTTTCCTACACACTCATTGCACACATCAGTAGGTCCAATAAATCAACACATAAAAATAATAAAATACATAATGTAAGTTGAACACACATTCACACACATTTGCATCGATGATTCATTGAACTTAAATAATATCTGCATCTAATCCATATGCATAAACATAACTCTTAATAAAACTGCATACTGATATTATCTAACATCCACTTACTAATTCGATATACTAAACCATCAAAACTAAGTCCTAAACGGAAATCTGCATCACTCACACAAAGTATCTAATAGATTCCTCAATTACATAATCATGTATTATTTACAAGCAAAGCATTCAACAGATCCATAAAGTAATACATGTGTCCCAATAGTCCAACTATAGCAAAATCTGTATCGACATGAGAACATATAAATGAGAACTAGTCCTAAGATTATGTCAGGCTAGGGTAGGCCTCACAGTTACAGAAGGAGATTTATAGAAAACAGATGGAGACACTACTGAGAAGGATGGATAGACAAAGGAATATGAAGTACATAAGGATATTGATGAAGGAATAAAAACAAAAGATGACATTCCTAAGGTAACCAAACAAGTTGCAACAGATAATGTAAAGGTTGATGTAGAGACATCTACTCAAAACTGACAAGCTGACACCGAAGCACAACAACAAATAGAGAAAACACCACAAGTAATTTCATCTAGCACAACAAACAAAGCTGAGAAGATGGCTATGGTTCTACATTCAAGTGAAACTCAGAAGAAGAAGAAGAAGAAGAAGAAGAAGAAGAAGAAGAAGAAGAAGAAGAAGAAGAAGAAGAAATCCAAAAAGAGTAAGTTGGAAATCACTCTAGATGAAATAATTGAAATACCCAAATGTGACCAAACTACACTTGACTATGAAGCACTGAAAGAGTATGGTGCAATATGCCAGAGGAAGGCACTACAGGAGAAGCTGAGAAAGTAGCACAAAGACTCCATGGTACTAGAAACAACTCGGGACATCTTGCATCAGATTGTACTTGATTTTGATGTTGATTAGAATAAACCAATCTTTGATCAACTAGTCACTCTCACTGAAGTCATTAGAACATAGAACATTGATGCAAAGAAGGCAATTGAAGAGAGAAAAGAGAATAAATATCACCACAAGCTTGCTGAGAAAATCAGCCAAGAAGTGGCAGTAAACAATGTAAAGATTTCATAATTCATAAGTGAATTAGATCCAATAATTACTGAAGCTATTTCCTTGATCCAAAAATTGAGCACACTTGATAAATTCACTAAGGAGAATAGTGATAAAATAGAAAAGTTAGATTCTGATCTAGCTACTAGTGTTAAAGGCTTAACCACCAAGGAGAATGTTGTTTTCACGTCGGGTTCACCAAAATGTAAGATATGGAATTGGAGATGCTACATTAATGTAAAAGGGAGGACTGAAATAGAGATATGTTTATTAAGAAAGTATAATGTGTTAAGGAAGAAGGGTTTTGATAGATTATTGATTATCTTGAAATGTAGTGTTTGAAATAGATGTGTAAATTGTCCTTTTAGTTGCATAAATTGTATTAACCTTAATTGAATTGCATTGATTGATTGTATATTTTGATTAGGGAAAAAATAAGATGTTCCTCTTTTATTCCCAAATGCACAAATGGAAGATCCAAATTGATCCACCCCAAGGA
>MU228212.1:3498679-3510187 GCA_018584345.1 Thuja plicata
AAGATGTTCCTCTTTTATTCCCAAATGCACAAATGGAAGATCCAAATTGATCCACCCCAAGGAAGGGCAAATGCACAAATGAATCAACTATTTGGAAGAGAGAATAACGAGAGAGATACCTTAAATTCTATTAATTATATGTATAGAAATGATGTATAATAGTAATTGAAGAGGTAGGAGAAATGCACTAACCTTGAAATATTGCAGATCAAAGAATGCTATTTTCTGAGGTCAATAGACTGTTTCTGGAAAAACTGACAGTTGATCCCGAATTGGAATGCAGAGACGAACAAAACCCAGAAACTTTTTTCTGTTCCAGTGTCATATTATTAAAAAGGTTGACCTTGACCCACAAATGTCAACCCTAACCCAATAATATTGACCTTGACCTACACAAGTCTGACAGAAATTCTGTCCGCGCCGTCTGAAAGAAAGCCGAAAAGGGTATCCAGATCTGGTCTCAAATCAACTTTTATGCACTTGTACCTACAAGAAAAAGGGGATTTTTTGTTGTGGGGGAGGGATTTTCCTTGGTCAAGCACCGATTTAGGAATTAATCTTGAAATCAATAAAGTAAAGAATGCTAGCAAGTAGTAGAATTGAATCTAACAATGAAGCTATGATACTTAATAGATATGTAATTGAAATTCAAATGTATGCAAGTATGTAAGTATGAAAGCTTTGACTTTAGAAACCATAAACCTCTATGATTGTATGTTTGAAATCCACTTTGAAGAGATGATGTAAGAGTCTTGAGGATGCACAAAGGATCTTGAAGGAAGATCACACCACCATGATGGCTAGATCTAGGGTTTGAATGATGAATCTTGAATGTTTGCACCTAATCCCTTCAAAGGCCTGGGAGCTTGAATCCTTTATCTTTAATGGAGAAATTGAATGCTTGAGAGGAAAAATTGAACACATTGAGAGCTTGGAAATGGATGCTCGAACCTTTTTGCTTCTTGACAAAATCTTGATTAGAGATTTTTGCACTTAGAAGACTTAGAGAAAATGAGAGAGAGAGAGAGACTTCCTTTTATATAAAATTAGGGCATAATCTTTTAATGAGGCCTACATAGGAGGATTAAATTCCCATTAAGGCCTTTACCCCTAGGAGAGGACCTATATTAAATATAATTTATGAATCAATGCTTCGGAACCCGAAACAGCTGACCTGGAACCGGGAAAACTAAATTTTTGATGACCCCCGGCAACCGAAAAGCTTCCTATTTTGAAAGGGGGACCCTGGTCAGGGTTGAGGTCAACCTTGACCCAGGGGGTCAGAACCCCTAGAAAATATGCTAGGTGGGGTAGGAGGTTCCCAGAGAGGCCGAATTAGGGTCCTGAACTAGCACAGAAGCATGGGATGATGCAAAAATAGGATGATGATATGGTAGAGGTAAAAAACATCCCCTAAGGAGGGATAAATGCTCTTAACATGGAAGTGATTCCATTTTAAGATGATACATTAAGCCCCCACTTTAGCGGGATTATAGAAATCAAATGTGCTCACGGTAAAGTTTAGAGGAAAAGAATCCTAGTGGATTGCAATGAGGTAGAACATCAGTAAGTTAGGGATATGAGCCCCCAATCCAAGGATTCAAACTCAACATACATGCATAAAGATATGGAAATAAAGAGCAATTAATCATAGAAAACATACATGACTACATAAGTAAGACAAGAACAACACCATAGATAACATAGCTTCACGATCTAATCCTACTAGCATGAAAGAGAAAGAGAGAAGAGAAAGTGATTACCTCACCTAATAAGATGCCCACCTTAATATGAATCACCCTGGAGGGAGAGCCCCTAACAGGTTCACCCATAAACTATGCTTGTAATTGTAAATGCGTCTTCTAACAACTTTTTTGAAAATATCCATAGATCAACATTCTTATATCACTATAGAATATAAAATGCGTGTCCATTCAGGATTTAGAAACTTGTGTACATTACCTTTCAAGGATTTAGAATATTGTAAAAAATAAAAAGGGTCTGTATCTTTTCAGGATTTAGCAACATATGTGCGTTACCTTCCAAGGATTTAGCAAACATAAAAGTAAAAATGTGTCTCTTCAGGATTTAGCAACTTGTGTGCGTTACCTTCCAAGGATTTAGCATGCTGCAAAATGTAAATAAATGTGAATTATAGTACAAGGGAGACCCTATATATTCCCCTCTCCTTATCATGGCTACCCACTAGGTAGGATAAGGAAGAAGAAGAGAGGATACCTACTTCACAAAGTAAGGAGATATCCAGCTAAACAATAATGTATACCATATTCTTAGCGAAAAGTATTGACCTTTACATTGAAGAACATAGATAATCATGAAATGGATATGTCACTTATGGAAAAAGGATCCTCAAAGAGGAAGAGATCTTATCAACAAGAGCCCTACCAGAGAGGAGTGCTTAGGAAAAAATATCATCTTCAAAAAGCAAGAAAGACCCAAGCTTCAACCATCAAGCTCCTTGCAATAAAGAGGATGATGAATCTAACCAAAAAGCAAGGGTAGGAGTTTATAAATAACATAATTTTGCAAAATAAAGAAGAGGTAATGACCTAGGACAATTACCTCTAAAATTTTACTCATAAAGGATTGTTTAAATAAGATTTTGCATAAATGAGATGAGAGAGAAATCCTAAGGCTAAATTTAGTTTCTTACACTTAATTATTATGATAAAAAGGACTGAAAGGAGCATGTAAAGAATAGTGGAATAGATACCTACCTCATATCATACCAGATCAGGAAAAATTCATTTTTTGAGGTCTGTATTGAGTTTCTAGAAAATCTGACAGTTGATCCCAAACCAGAACGCAAAGATGAACAAAACCAAGAAATATTTTTCAATTCCAATGTCGTCTTACGAAAAAGGTTGACCTTGACCCACAAATGTCACCCCTGACCCAATAATGTCGACCCTGACCTACGCAGTGTTGACATAAAATCTATTTTCAGATCTCGGAAGTTCGCTAAAAAGGGTATCCAAATCTGGTCTCAGATTGGTTGTCCTGCACCTGTAACTCCCAAAAATAGCACCTGCAAATATCTGAAAAGAGGGATTTTGGGGTGGCTATATAGGTTTTTTCCTTAGTCAAACCCCCATTTTGGTGATCTCCACCTCCATGAATAGCCAAATATAGAATGTAGTGTGTGTGTGTATTGATCTCTTGAAATGAGCTTTTAAACATGCAATATCAAGATCTAATCTTCTAGATTAACAATCCTAACATAACATGGAAATGAGAAAGCAATGCATAGATTTGAATATGAAAAAGAAAGCATACCAAGCCCCCAAGGCTAAAATATTCCTATCAACTCACAATCCATGCTTGCTACCCCATGGTAATGTCCTTTGAATGCTTGAATAGTGAGAATAGTAGATCTAGAGAGAGAGCCTTCTTTCTTCAATGAAGATCCACCATAGATTATCCTTCAAAATTATTGATAGAAGATGATGATATGTCCACCTAGCTTGTCCTTCTATATCATCCTCTTTCTTTTTTGCATCATCATTTCATCATGTCATCTCCCAATTTTGTTTCATGATCAAATGATGGCAAAAGAGAGTGTTTATATAGAAATCTCAACATAGGTCTCCTAGGGAAATGCAATGGATCCTAATTCAAGTTCTACCTTGAATCATGGTCCAATCACAATTTCCAACCAAGGAGGGAATGTATTAATTCAAATATTGGAGAAAACACTTCCGCATCCAAACCCAGGGACCTATTTTAAGTTTCAAACCCTGATAAGCTCTAGATTTGAAAGCAGGGACCAACACCTATCAAAGGTCTATGTCTACCTCGACCCTGACCTGAGGTTTTAGGCAGGTCACCAGATAGTTGCTGAGAGGTTCCCAGGTCAGCCGGGGACCTAGGAAGGTGGGGGAATATACCAGAATGTTAAGAAGGCCTAGAGGCCCAGAGAGAGAGAGTAAGATGAAGCTCAAGAGGATCCATACAAAGGTCCTACCTTGAAAGAAGAGTCATAAAGAGGGAAATCTAAGAGGCTCCACTAGATCCTAACCCTAATTTCACCTACACATGTATAATCAAGCACAAATGCAAACCTAATATGCAAACATAGTAAATAAGGGTACTAAACCTATCAAAATGGAAGTGCTTCCATTTTAAGATGATACATTTAGCCCCCACTTTAGCTTAGATATGATGCTACGTGAATATGCAAACTAAAGTAAGAAAATGTCATAAAGTATAAAAATGATATAGCCAAGTCCTCAATGCAAAGATATGGAAGAAACCATAAGTATCCACAACCTACAGCACACGAGGTTATTGAAAATTGAAAGAGAACCTAAGTCTTACTATGATGATCTTGAGAAGTATATAGAGCCCCTTATGCCCCCCCTGATTTGGCTTACTAATTTATGGAAGGTGAAACAGGGTGATAAGGTGATTTCTATATACTGAATATGAAATTTGACAAAAATTCCTTTCATAAACAAGTTAGAAGGGTCCTAAACCTTGCTAAATTGATTTAAGAGGTTAGTTATCTAAATCACAATTCCAACACCTCTGATGGCACTAAAAACAGAGCTACCAAACTCAAGTTATGATGAAAAGAATAGATGTCTATCTAAATGCATATAAAGGAAAAACTCAAATTTAACCTAAATAATTTCAAATGAAACCCTAGTAAAACCCTAATTTTCTGTCTATAAATAGGACAAAGAGTCACTTACCACCTCATTCTTACCATTTTCAGAGTTTGGGGAAGGACATAGGATGCCGAAGAGAGAGGAATTCTGAGTGAGCCACATGGAGGTCTTGAGGGAGCGCCTAGCTAGCAAACAACCATTGCCTAAGGTAAGTTCTTGTTTTGAGTACTTGTGATTGAAAATTTCATGTTTTTATAGGGAAGGTCAACCCTGACCCAATAAGGTTGACCCTGACCCAGTAAGGTTGACCCTGACCCTTTAAGGTCGACCCTAACTGGGAAGGTTCTTTTCTTTTGGGGGCAGGTCGACCCTGACCCACTAAGGTCTACCCTAACCCAAAAAGGTTGACTCTAACCCAATAAGGTCAACCTTGACCTAAAAAGGTTGACCTTGACCAGATCAAGTAGGTACAAAAGATTTTTGATGCAGAAATACTGATATGACTCATGTTTGTGCTTGCAGGATCTAGTCCATCTCTGAGAGCATCCCTTCGGAGGGTTACTACTATCTGTTAGAGGGAGTGTCTCCGAGCTATAGCAAGATGAGATATAGTTATTGAGAGATGTGGGATTGTACTGGGTAGTAGTCCTACCATAGCTAAGGTTCCATCAGTCCATGATATCAGCCATGATAGAGAGATGGGATGAGGATACTTGTTCCTTCCATCTTCCATCAGGAGAGATCACGATCACTCTGGAGGATGTGTACAGGATCCTATGACTTCTAGTTTGAGGTGAGCCTGTTAGACCGAGAGTACCATGGGGTCTGCTTGAGGTTTTTGTAGATATGGAGTATTTTTTAGGATGGGTACCACAGATGAGGACCTGATCAGATCAGATATCATTGGCAGCCATACTAGCAGGTCTGACACCCTTGGTATAGAGAGTTATGCTATGTATACTTTCTTTTGGTTGTAGTGCCCAGCATAAAGGGTGCAGTATTTTTAGCACCATTCACCCATCTCATACGTAGGATGGAGGGTGACAGGATTACTATCTCGTGGGGCTGCTGTATGTTGGCACATCTTTATCATGAGTTGAGTCAGTTGGTGAGATATCAGCGGGAGAGTCTTACAGTGTGCACTTTGATACAGGTTTGGATGTTTGAGCATTACACATGTACATGACCATAGGGTACTCCTGTGATGATAGATGTGAGCACACCGAGAGCCTTTGCATATCTGCTAGTAGATGTCTGGCAGCATGGAGATATCCTCTTTTGGAGGGTATGCTTTGATCGTATACCAGGTATAGATGTGATATGGAGACCTTATTGTTAGTTGATAGAGTGGCCTGATACCCGACATCTGTTGAGACACTCACACTAGCATAATCTGCTAGAAGGTCCTACCAATCATGTCATGATGTCATATTACTATGATAGGGTGATGAGACAATTTGGTTTGATGCAGGGAGTCCCTCGGACAGTACCTCAGTATGCCTATCCGACGAGATACTATCAGAGACCCAGTGCCCTATGTTGACCTACAGTAGCTAATATTGTGGAAAGTGAGACAGATGAGACTAAGGATATAGAGGTAGCTACTGAGATATCCTATGCCAGTGTTAGTAGAGAGTATATTAGATACTGGAGTTTATAGGGTACCCATCCTATCTTCCCCGATGACCACCCCACAGGTGATCCAGGTCCTTCAAAGAGGAATCATGAGGAGATGACATACCAATAGGAGAGGAGGAGTAGGATCATAGAGATGAGGAGGAGACTCCCTTCGAGGGAGCTCCTATGGAGGAGGAGAGAGTAGAGGAGATGCCCCCATGCTATGGTACAGGGACCGGTGATGAGGCAGTCTATGTTGCTCTCTTAAGATCACAGTGACCTCCTTGAGCACACATAGAGACACCACCACCGAGGCCTAGATAGAGAGAGCAAGGTGAGAGTAGTCACTCCATGCCCCCACCATCTAGATCCTTAAGTGATGACCAGGCCATAGATCCAGGTATGATACAACTTTTAGAATTATTATTTTTTTTAAAAAGATTTTTTTTGGAAGAAGAATTGAATAAGTTTTATGTTTTGAATTTTTGCAGGGAGCGTAGCGGAGTGGAGGAGTTTTGTATCTGAGGTTCTGAAGGATACATGTATATCCTACCGACTATCTGATAGTGAGAGAGTGTCCCTTATAGGACAAAGGGATCCTAGAAGACATGCATATATCTTCCTATGTGTACAGTGAGAGTTGAGGTTATGCAAGGAGAGAGAAGAGAAATTGATGGCTGATGTGCAGAGAGCTCAGGAGCTGATCTAGGAGATGAGCATATGAAGGAGTCGCACATGGACTAGCATTCTGAGATCCTTAGCCTTGCATCACAAATCTAAGAGAGTTGGGAGTCACCGTCCTTCAGAGCATCGTAATAGAGATTGATAGATATGACACTTGTGCCACATATGTACCAAACTCAGAAAAAGTTTATTTATGAAGAAAACTTTTTTTTTTTTTTGGAACAATTAGTTCTATGATTGATTACTTTTTACTTTCATTAATGCACAAAACTTAAAAGGAAAGAGGAAAAGAAAAATATGAATGAATGCATTCTAAGTTATATAACTTATAAAATAATTATTCTATAAGGAACACATACATGCATAAAGAAGAAAATGATTAGTTAGGGATAATAATGTTTGAGATGCATGATATTAATAGGTTCCTTAAGTGGAACACCATTCATATTAGCAATCTTATAAGCACCTAAAGTAAAATCCTCAATTACCACAAAGGGTCCAAGCCAATTTGGACTATATTTTCCTTTCTCATTGGGTAAAGCATTCACATTTCTTTGGTTCTCATATAAGACTAAATCACCTACCACAAATGACCATTCAATCACTTTGTCATTATATTGTTTTTGGAGTGATTTATGATAGGCCTTAATGTGTTCCAATGCATTTATTCGTTGTTCATCTAACATCTCCAATTCTTGTAATCGTTGTTCCTGGAAAGTATCTTTGTCAATGATCCCATGAAATGAAACACGCAAGGATAGTATTTCTAATTCCAAAGGCATGATAGCATCAGTCCCATAAAAAATATTATAAGGTGAAGTGCCAGTGGCTATACGAACACTAGTCCGATAAGCCCACAAGGCATAAGTAAGTTGGGTATGCCAATCTTTCGCGTGTTTGTTAATTGTTTTCTTTAATATTTGTTCAATAACTTTATTCGATGCCTCAGCTTGACCATTATATTGAGTGTAATAGGGAGTAGAAAATCTATGTTGTATACGATATTTCTCCATGAATTTCATGACTTCTTTGTTCTTGAAAGATGTACTGTTATCTGAAACTATCGTTGAAGGAATACTGAATTGTGCTATAATATTGTTTAGGATGAAATCACAAACAACATCTGCAGTAGTAGAATGAAGAGGAATAGCTTCTACCCATTTTTTAAAGTAATCTGTAGCCATGAGAATGTACGTATGTCCTTGAGAAGAAGATGGTGAGATTTTTCCAATAAGATCAAAACCCCAAATGCTAAAAGGCCACGGAGCAACTTGATTACGAAGCTCACGAGTGGGAGCATGACTTAAATTACCATGTTGTTGACACTGAGGACACTTTTTGACGAATGTAAAGGAATCTTGTTCCATTGTTTTCCAGTAGTATCCCATTTTGAGGAGTTTATTAACTAAAGATTTCCCACCAAAATGTCCTCCACAAGAACCACTAGAGTGAGCTTCTGCTAAAGCTACAAGTACTTCGGTCTTGTTAAGACATCTTAATAGTAAACCATTGTAAGAAATTTTATAAAGTGTTTCCCCTAAAATGATATAGTGGGCTGCAAGATTTCTAATATGATTACATGTGTTTCTGGTTGTTGATTCTAGAAAAGTATTATCTTTCAAAAAATGAAAGATATGTGAATACCATTCATCTAAATGCAAATTAAAACAATCCATGGTAACCCTATCAGAAATTGTAGGGAATTTAAGAGTGTGTATAGTAAATTGAAATCCGTCCTTGTTGTTCTCAAGGCAAACTAAAGAAGCTGTGCTCGCCATAGCATCTGCATGTCGATTATCTTTCCTAGGTAAAGTTTGAATTGTGTAGGAAGAAAATTGTGAAAGAATATCCAGAGCTATGTCTCGGTACTGTGCTATTTTATCAATATTAATTTGATAACCTCCTTTGATTTGTTCCAAAATCAATTGCGAATCCCCATAAATTTCTAAGTTTTTAATATGAAGGGATAAAGTTGCCTGTAAACCAGCTATAAGAGCTTCATATTCTGCAATGTTGTTAGTACAAGGAAAAGTTAATTTATATGACATAGGGATCATTTTCTTCGTAGGAGGGATCAAGATAATGCCCACCCCAGAACCTATCTTGCACTTAGAACCATCAAAATATAATTCCCAAGTATCATCTTGTTTGATTGCAAATATATGCTCATCAGGGAATTCTACTGAGGTAATAATTGTATTAGAATGAGGACAAGGAGCTTCAGCTAAATAATCTATTAAATCTTGTCCTTTAATTGACTTTTGAAGGATGAAATTAAGATCAAATTCTATGAGCAACATCACCCATTTGGCTAATCGACCAGAGAGATCAGTTTTTGAGAAAAGGTGTTTTAAAGGATTGATTTAACAATCACATTGACTTCAACATTGAGTAAGTAATGCCGGAGTTTTTGACAAGCATAAACTAAAGCCAAGCATTGTTTTTCTAGTTGATTATACCATGTTTCATATTCCAAAAAGGTCTGACTAATATAGTATACTGGTCTTTCCTTTCCATCACTATCATGTTGAGCCAACAATGCACTCACAACATTAGTTGTGGCAGAAGTATATAGATAAAAGGGTTTATTGAATTGAGCAGGTTGTAAGATAGGAGGATTAGCAAGATATTCTTTAAATTGCTCAAAAGACTTCTTGCATTCCTGGTTCCAGGAAAAGTAGTATCTTTTCTGAGTAAAGAAGTAAAAGGAACAGTCCTATCGGCTAGGTTAGAAACAAAGCGATGAATAGATTGTATTTTACCTTGTAAACTGCATAATTGAGAAATATTCTTAGGAGGAAGCATGTTAACAATAGCATCGATCTTCTCAGTATCAACTTCTATGCCTCGCTTAGAGATAATAAATCCTAATAATTTTCCAGAATCAACTCCAAAAGAACATTTCTTAGGATTTAACCTCATGTTGTAACTCCTAATTCTTTCAAATATCTGTCTTAGAATAAACACATGATCTTCTCCTTGTATAGATTTTTCCAAAATATCATCCACATAATCTTCCAAAATCTTATGAATGTAAGCATGAAAATCAGAGTCATGGCGCGTTGATAAGTAGCTCCCACATTTCTTAATCCAAAAGGTATCATGACCCAACAGAATGTCCCCCAAGGTGTAATAAATGTGATCTTAAGTTGATCTTCAATAGGAATAAAGATTTGATTATAACCCAAAAATCCATCCATAAAAGACAATAATGCATGACCTGCTATAGAATCCACAATCATGTCAATATTAGGTAGCAAAAAGTCATCTTTTAGGGATGCTTTATTTAAGTCTCAGAAATCAGTGCACATTCTTATTTTATTTCCTCCCTTAGAAATAGCCACAATATTGGAAATCCATTCAGAATAATCAATGGAGCAGATGAATTCGGCACCTAGTAATTTTTCAATTTTAGCTTTTACGAGTAAGGCAATGTTGGGATTCATCTTGTGAATCTTTTATTTCACTGGTTTAGCATTGGGTTTAAGGACAATATTAGAGTGAGGATCTTAGGGTCTATACCTGGCATATCTAAATATGTCCAAGCAAAGATATCCTTGTATTCAAGTAAGAGAGAAACCAATTGATCATGTTCATCTTGATTCAAACACTTCCGAATTTTAATTGTTCTTTCCACATCATTCTCATCTACTTGAACCTCAATGGTCTCATTTATTAATAAGTTACTTTGTATGGGAGAATCTATTGGCAAAGGGGAAATATTCGATTCATCAAGTTCTCCAAAATAGGCTTCACTATTGAGACAAAATTGTTTTCTTCTTTTATGATGAAATGTAGGTAGATCTTGATAGGCTCCTAAAAAATTAGTGAGGGCTTCATCCTCAGGAAAGATGTCTAAACCAGGCTTTTGAGCCATGCCAAGGAGAAGTGGATTAACCAATTTCAAATGTCCACAACAAATATGATTAACATTAAGTGAAAAATTTGATGGTTTCCTATAAGGATTGAATCCTAACCCATAACTATAATCGCAACCTTCATTATTCAGGGGTACTTGTATACCTTGTTCATACTTACCACAACCTTTTCCATTAAATCTTGATTTTTTGAGTAAATGATAACTAGAACCATACCTGTTGGCCATATCAGATTGAGTTAAAGGAGCAGCATATGTCACAATATCATAGCAATCTAGTTTTATTGTCTGAATTGTTTCATCACGAGAAGAAGCAACAAAGTTAATTTTCAACGCCTCAGAAAGCGGAGAAGGAATAAAAACTTGTTTTTCAAACTCAGTTTGTTCTTTCATAAATGCCAAATCTGATACTTTATATTCTCCTAGAAAAGTATGATTAAAATCCAATGTTCCCCAATCATCTTCCGTCAGGGAAGAAGATGGAATCTCATCTTGTTTAACCTTAGGTGGTTGTTCAAGTTTTTTAATTGGTTGTATAGGTTCCGAAACCTTAGCATATTCTGTGTTTAAGAAGGGATTTGGTTCATCATCCGCATGTAGTGTGTACATTAGATTATTGTATATGAACCTAACCTTGTGATGAAGAGTAGAAGGAACCACATGCATAGTATGTAACCAAGGTCTTCCTAATAGAAGGTT
>MU228212.1:3524121-3557879 GCA_018584345.1 Thuja plicata
TCCTTAATTAAAGTTTTGAAAGTAGGGAGACTAGTATTGGTCAATCTTAAAATAGCATAAGCAAGTGAAACATGAAGATTGATAAACATGATAAAATGGATGACACTCTCATAGACATCATAGGTATGATAAAGAGATGCTAAAATAAGGATAATGAGAAAAATATCCATACACCAAAAGAATTTCATGATGAAAATGCAAGAAGTGTGTGATTGCAAATTATAATCTAAGATGTAAATCTAACAGCAAAGAGAAGGAGTTTTCTATCGCGAGTTCACCAAAATGTAAGATACAGAATTGGAGATGTTACATTAATGTAAAAGGGAGGATTGAAATAGAGATATGTTTATTAAGAATGTATAATTTGTTAAGGAAGAAGAGTTTTGATAGATTACTGATTATCTTGAAATGTAGTGTTTGAAATAAGAAATGTGTAAATTGTCCTTTTAGTTGCCTAGATTGTATTAACCTTAATTGAATTGTATTGATTGATTGTATATTGTGATTAGGGATAAAATAAGATGTTCCTCTTTTATTCCCAAATGCACAAATGGAAGATCCAAATTGATCCACCCCAAGGAAGGGCAAATGCACAAATGAATCAACTATTTGGAAGAGAGAATAACGAGAGAGATACCTTAAATTATGTTAATTATATGTATAGAAAAGATGTATGATAGTAATTTAAGAGGTAGGAGAAATGAACTAACCTTGAAATATTGCAGATCAAAGATTGCTATTTTCTGAGGTCTGTAGACTATTTCTAGAAAAACTGACAGTTGATCCTAAACCAGAACGTAGAGACGAACAAAACCTAGAAATATTTTTCCATTCCAATTTCATCTTATGAAAAAGGTCAACCTTGACCCACAAATTTCAACCTTGACCCAATAATTTCGACCCTAACCTACACAGGTCTGACAAAAATTCTATTTACGCCAACTGAAAGAAAGTCGAAAAGGGTATCCAGATCTGGTCTCAAATCAATTGTTCTACACCTGTACTTGCAAGAAAAAGGGGATTGTTTGTTGTGGGGGAGGGGTTTTCCTTGGTCAAACCCTGATTTAGGAATTAACCTTAAAATCAATAAAGTACAAAATGCTAGCAAGTAGTAGAATTGAATCTAACAATGAAGCTATGATACTCAATATATATGTAATTGAAATTCAAATGTATGCAAGTATGTAAGTATGAAAGCTTTGACTTTAGAAACCATAAACCTCCATGATTGTATGCTTTAAATCCACTTTGAAGAGATCATGAAAGATTCTTGAGGATGCAAAAGGGATCTTGAAGGAATATCACACCACCATGATGGCTAGATCTAGGGTTTGAATGATGAATCTTGAATGTTTGCACCTAATCCCTTCAAAGGCTTGGGAGCTTGAATCCTTGATCTTCAATGGAGAACTTGAATTCTTGAGAGGAAAACTTGAACACATTGAGAGCTTGGAAATGGATGCTTGAACCTTTTTTCTTCTTGACAAAATCTTGATTAGAGCTTTTTGCACTTAGAAGACTTAGAGAAAATGAGAGAGAGAGACTTCCTTTTATATGAAATTAGGGCACAATCTTCTGAGGCCTACATAGAAGGAATAAATTCCCTTTGAGGCCTTTACCCCTAGGAGAGGACCTATATTAAATATAATTTAGGAATCAATGCTTTGAAACCTGAAATAGCCGACCCGAAAGCGGGAAAACTAAATTTTTGATGACCCCTGGCAGCCGACAAGCTTCCTATTTTGAAAGGGGGACCCTGGTCAGGGTCGAGGTCGACCCTGACCTAGGTTAGGGTTGAGGTCGACCCTAACCCATGGGGTCAGAACCCCTATAAAATATGCCAAGTGGGGTAGGAGGTGCCCAGAGAGGCCCAATTAGGGTCTTGAACCAGTACAGAAGCATGGGATGATGCAGAAACAGAGTGATTATATGGTAGAAGTCAAAAACGTCCCCTAAGAAGGGCTAAATGCTCTTAACATGGAAGTGCTTCCATTTTAAGATGATACATTAATGTAAGATATGGAATTGGAGATGTTACATTAATGTAAAAGGGAGGATTGAAATAGAGATATGTTTATTAAGAATGTATAATGTGTTAAGGAAGAAGGGTTTTGATAGATTATTGATTATCTTGAAATGTAGTTTTTGAAATAGGAAATGTGTAAATTGTCCTTTCAGTTGCCTAGATTGTATTAACCTTAATTGAATTGTATTGATTGATTGTATATTGTGATTAGGGAGAAAATAATATGTTCCGGTTTTATTCCCAAATGCACAAATGGAAGATCCAAATTGATCCACCCCAAGGAAGGGCAAATGCACAAATGAATCAACTATTTGGAAGAGAGAATAATGAGAAAGATACCTTAAATTCTATTAATTATATGTATAGAAATGATGTATGACAGTAATTGAAGAGTTAGGAGAAATGCACTAACCTTGAAATATCACAGATCAAAGAATGCTATTTTCTGAGTTCTATAGACTATTTTTTGAAAAACTAACAGTTGATCTTGAACCGGAACGTAGAGACGAACAAAACCCAGAAATATTTTTTTGTTCTAATGTCATCTTATGAAAAAGGTTGACCTTGACCAAAAAATGTCAACACTGACCCAATAATGTCGACCCTGACCTACACAGGTCTGACAAAAATTTTGTTTGCACCGTCTGAAAGAAAGCCAAAAAGGGTATCCAGATCTGGTCTCAAATCAAATTTTCTACACCTGTACCTACAAGAAAAAAGGGATTGTTTATTGTGGGGGAGGGGTTTTCCTTGGTCAAACCTCAGTTTTGGAATTAACCTCAAATATATGTAATTGAAATTGTAAAAATGGACAAAGTAAATGCATAAATTCACCTTTCTTGAAAGAGTCTTCTTGGCGGATTCAAATCCTTGAATCCACAAGTATGCTTCAAATGTAGAATGTAGAAAGATAGGATGTCTTCAATCTCTCTCTTATATATTTCTAACACCAAGTCTTGAATGGGTTCTTGAATTTGGAATAGGCTTGGAAGAAGGTGGATAAAGAGATCACCAAAAGGGCACTATGTAGCTTCAATCCTTCAATGGCCTCTAATGGATCTCCTTCATGAAAATGGATACTTGAATGAATGAATGCTTTCTTAAAATCTTTCTTGATTTCTTGCTTGATTATGTTTCTCAATTTCTCAAGGATGCATGGACTTCAATAGAGAACTTCATATCCCTTCTTGATGCTTAGAGAAAATGAGAGAGAAAGCTTCCCTTTTATATGAAATTAGGGCACAATCTTCTAAGGAGGCCTACATAGGAGGATTAAATTCCCATTAAATCCTTTACCCCTAGGAGAGGACCTATATTAAATATAATTTAGGAATCAATGCTTCAGAACCCAAAACAGCCGACCCAAAAGTGGCAGAAACTTTTTGCAAAGGCCGACCTCCAAAAACTGTAAGATCCCGGGATCTGAACCCTGGGTCAAGGTTGAGGTCGACCTTGACCTAGGTCAGGGTTGAGGTCAACCCTAACCTAGGTCAGGGTCAAGGTTGACATAGACCTGAAAGGTTTACCCTGATCCTGAAGCCCAAAATCACCAGTTTGCAGTTCAGATTGCAGAAATCAGGCTAAACAGGAGGAAAGAGGGACAAAATAGGGGAGAAGCCATGTCAAGATCAGGAACCCATTCAAGGTGATTTTCATGACCCAAAACCACTTACTTGGAAGGCTAAACACGTCTATAATGGAAGTGCTTCCATTTTCTGACTATAAAATAATTCATAAGTGAATTAGATCCAATAATTGTTGAAGCTATTTCCTTGATCCAAAAATTGAGCACACTTGAAAAATTGACTAAGGAGCATAGTGATGATCTAGATACCAGTGTTAAAGGCTTAACCACCAAGGAAAATGCAATAAAGTTTCATTATGAGAATATAGTTGAAACAAAAAGGTTAAGACATGAAATATGGGAAGCAGAAACATAATTCAGGGAAGAGGTCACCAAGCTCCAAGCTCAACTTCTTTCAAATCTCACAATGTTTCAACAACATATCATTTTAGCAAGACAAATGATAGCAACCACCGAGATGTCTGTAGTAGACAGCATCTATGATATGTACTCAAGAATCACACGTGAGCACATGGCTCTAGAGAACCTGAAGGACCAATGAGAGAAGATGATGGAAGACATGAAGTCTTCACACTCTCACATTTTTGATAAGCTATAAGGTATACACCTTTGCCCTTAATATAAAAAAGGGGAAAAATAATGATATCTACATATAGGAATCTATACAGTACTACAAGAAAAAACAAAAAAGGGAAGTATAATGATATACCGACATATACATAGGGGGATTCATGAAATGACTAAGGATTATGTATGTTGTACATACTAAACATTTTTGTTAGTATTTTGCACATATTAGTTTTTTATACTAATGTCAAAGGGGGAGATTGATGAAATTATTTTTCCATTAGTATGCAAATAAAACTTTCGATAAACATACACCGAAAGACAGGACAAAAAGCAAACCAAAAAATGCAGATATCATAGATCACCAAAAACTGCTAAGTGCAAAGAAAACTAATGACACAATTTTGTGTGTAAATTGAAAATGCAAAATAGAAAGGATCAAGAGGAACCCGAAAGTGGAACCCAACAAGAAGGTCATAGTGCAAACCAAGAGAACATTCAAAGAGGAACCTAAGAGGCAGTTCAAGAAGGAACACCAGGAAACAATCTAATTGACTTCATAGCATAACCGACCGACAAAAACTGAAAGTCAGTTGAAGCCCGCAAAAAGTGGATTGGACCTCCACGCTAGATAAAATAGTCATGTTCTACATATAGAATCTTTATTTTTTTTTAAACCATTTCTTTAGGGACAAGAAACATGAATGTAAGTGCTTTAATAAGTCTAACTGATTTAAAACACAAAGACTAGGAGATCAAGGTCAAGTTGTAAACCTGTGATCTTAGAGTTAATATTGTTTTACGTGAAACTTGATTGGGTCAATCTATCTTATAAATAGATGTTTCAATCATTAATTATTAAGGATGTGAGAATGTATGAGAGGATGAATGAAGCATACGAGCACATCTATGGATCAGACTAAAATTTTCAAGAACCAGAATAGCAAAAGGTCAATTTGGTTATCAAGAACTAAGAGCAGAGGCTACCGAGCATCAGAGGTATTATTCAATCACATTAGGTGATATACTTATACATGTAATATTAAATGGATCTATAATCAGCAATAGGATATTGCATACACCAAGTCAAATTGTAATTTTCCTACATTCTAGCAAGTGAAGCAAAGTGTAAAAATCCTTTCAAGGAAGGTGGATTTAACCATCCAACTATAAATCTCTTAACCGAGTGCACACTCAACAGCATTGCTAAAGCTCTTAACTCAGTAGACTTTAATAGGTCTCCACAGATACTCTTAATAGGGTAGATCATCAGAAGTGATCAAATTGTAAGCCTTAACCGACCCCTTCCAATCTACAGATAGTGAAGAATTTGTGGGTGCCATCCCCACCGTGGTTTTTACTTCCTAATAGGAGTTTTCTACGATATCATATCTTGTGTTATGTGTCAATTATTTTCATGAATGTTCACATGTTTGATTAAAGTTTATGAATTGATAAATCTTACATAAAGATAGCATAGAACTGATGGTTGGATAAACAATTGATTACGTAAAGGATAAAGGTTAAAAGATACAAAAATTTTAGAGGTATTGATTCACCCCTCCCCTCTCAGTACACACTTCCCATTAATTCCAACATACACCCAAGCTAGTTACACTATCTTTGTGCTCAGCTTTGACCTCAATTTCGCTTCATCCCGCTCCTTTTCTCTCTTTGGCAATAAAAATCAAAATGATTTGGTTTCACTTTTTTCATGTATAAGCCGCAACTGTCAGAATTTTTATGGTATATTTAAAACCCATCAGAATTCTGACACCATCGAGGACTATTACAAAAAAAAACCTAAATTCACAAAAAAAAATCATCTGTCAGAAGTTGCAGTCAAAATTTGGCCCCAAATGTAGTAGTGAGTTGTTCTTTCCCAAAATTTTCTTGATGATGATTATTTAATTCAATCTGATGACTTCAAGAGCTTTCTTGAGAAATTGAAACAAGATGAGTTCAGAAAACAAATAAACTTAGATGATAATGACACTACCAAAAATGAGCTGGTTATAGCTACATTGCAATAATTTGATCCAAATAATGTACAACTTATAGTTGATGAGGCAAGGGCCTTGGTGAAGAAAAGTGGTATGTTGTTTCTCCCAGGATGGGACTTGCAGTCCTCATTTATTGTTGATCAAGTCAGAAGGCAACAAAAATCACTTTTTAAGTCTGGATTTAAATATGGTGATTTAAAAAGTGGATCAAGATTTGATCCAAAATAAAAAACATTAGTATTATGGTATTTGGATCCTGCTACAGAAAAAACCTCACAAGGTAAATACAAAAGGAGAAATGCAGGGAGACAAACTAATTTTGAATATGCAGAACAACAACAAAGAGGTCACAGAATTGATGATTCATGCTTCTTATCTGAATGCAGAAAACGTAGAAGACCTAGAGAAAATGCATCATGAGACGTACTTGGAATTGATTAATTTGGAAAAAATATATGAAGAAACATTAATGAAAAATATTTCTTTGGAAAGAACTATAAAGGAATATTCTGAAAGGGTCCCGCCAATTTTTGAGCCACCAAATGAAGTCCAACCTATTGCTAGTGGTGTATTTGTGCCTAATGATGAGAAGATAAAACTGGAAGACTATGCTGGTAGAATTGAGAGCCTAAAAGAGGTTGTATTAATGAAAATGGGTGTTTATTTGTTGATGCAGCTTATGGAGAACATAATTAATATTATTAAAAGTAAATTAATCATTGTGCATGAACACCATGTTTCTATGATTCAAACTGACAAATTTTGTGATGAGGTAGTTTCTTTTCTTGATCCTGTGTTTACTGTGTGGCCTAGAAGGAACATGTTAATGGAGAAACTGGAAAGCAATGATGTACAGATATTATATGCCAATGAAAATTCAGGAAACAAAAGATAAGGTAACTGTGGTTAATTATTTGTTTTTATTCTTTAAAGGAAGGGGGCAGTTTGTTAGAAACACTGAGAGGGAGGGGGTGAATCAGTGTTTGTCTATTTAATATATTTCAAAAACTTAAACATAAATCAAACATACATCCAATGAAGCTTAATACAAGAACACATAACACATGATATGTTTACGGGGAAACCTTGATCAGAGGAAAACCTCGGTGGGAATTAGTACCCACAAATATTGCACTAGTATAATGAACCTGTTAAAGTTCCTTTGCCCTGTTAGGAGCAGTCTTTACAATCCAAGTACAATGACCCTGTTAGGAGTCTATTAAAAAAAAACTATTAAAGGTATATGGCTCAGTGCCTAAGCTCACTTCCCAATAAGATGAAGGCTACAACCTTCTGATAGTTGATATACACTATATCAAAAATGAACTATTGTGATGACACTATTGTCAAATCAGTTCCGTTTATGCGCGGATTCTCTTACTCTCTTAAATAGATTTATCTCATTCTGACTTCATTATACTGCTCTTCTATATCTTTCTTCTACATATTATTCAACACTTGTAACATAAATTTACATTACATACTTATATGTTCATACCCGAATAGACACGACCCAAAACAAGACTTAGTCGGCCCTAAAAACATAATACACAACACTTCCGAGCAACTCAGCTTAAGCGTGTTTACAAAAATACTAAAGACATTATTACAAACATATAATCAAAGGTTCTTGGCCATTACACAACAAAATAATTTACACTGATCAAAACACTAGTCGGCTTTCATGCTCTGTCTTCTGGACTACTGTTGTACTGATCTATCTATAACTTCTCCATACTATCATGCTGTACCATGTGTGTCTGGAATTAGTATGTAGACATCACATAGAACATATATCTAAACACACATACTCTAATTCAATCTCTCACATGTGCGCTGATGTGCTGATCGTTGCATAACTCTATCTGTCCTATTTTCCATACTTAGTCATTTTATCTTCTAAGTTATCTTTGACAGAAACTTAGTATGACTTTGTTGCCATGATGACAACACAAAATAAGTCATGCATACTCAGGAAGTCCACTTGCCAAAAATCTCCCCCTTTGTCATTTATGGCAACAAAGGAATGTGGCCAAGTATCTCAAAATGACTTAATCACAAAAAAATTGTCTTATCATAGTATCTTTTGATATATACATATACTTATCTTCATATATACACATTCTCTATTACTCCCCCTTTGACATTAATGACACAGGTGTACAAAACTTGTAAGTTTTCTGGAAACTTACTCCATGTAAACATTTGGGTACACAATCTGAAGAGATTGGATCTCTTTCTACCAGAATACCTTCATTGCATCAACTGTCTGAAGATGCATGCATAAGGCATATGTCAACTTCTCCATCTTCATCAAATCCATGCAAGGACCTTGATCATATGTCACATTGGTGGCATCAATTTGTTTGATGTTCTAATTCATAACTGCTAGAGAGGGTGCAAGTGTATTTCTCAACTGAGTTTGTTTGACTCTTATCTTACTGATTTCCAACTTAGCCTTTTCAATCTTGTCCATCTAACCTTGATAGACATTGTTACAGATGTTCATGTCTTGCATGGATGTATCAACTGATTTTCTAATACTTTCCACCATGATATCTGCTTCTTCTATCTTCTTGATATGCTCAAAGGTAATCTTTACTCTGTCCATGCAGTTTTCTATGACTTTCTTACCTTTAGCTGCCAACCCTTTCAATATAGATTGCCCAATCTTTAGATATTTTAGGTCTAAGGTAAAATTCTTTCCAATTCATTCAATCTCTCCTTTTTATACTCATCTTCTGCAATTCTAGTAGCAGATTCTACTAGATCTGTAAAGTGTGCTTTGAAGCTTGTTAGAATGTTGTCGACATCTTCAACTAATTTAATCTTGGCTAATTTCTTGTCTTTAGGTAATAAATCATTCAGAATGTTAACTAACTCCAAGAAAAGAGGGTTCCTCATAACCTATTTTTCTTTGGCCTTTTCCATAGTTAGAACGCTAATCTTCATTAAGTCCTCTTCTCCCCATGCATCTAGACTTGTTGAATCAGGATTTAACCTTGACAACAATGAAGTAGATGGTAAAGTGGATGGAGTGAATATAGTATTTCGATTGGTATCCATGCATTCACTCTTTACTGGTATCTCCTTGACTGGTGTCTCATCATCTTGAGTGTCTTTCTCTTTATTCAAGTCTATTAGATCATTGGAGGGAACTTCATCTTGTTGTAAAGATGTATCATCAGTGCACATCTCTTCAGTGCTTACAAATGCTTTGTCAACTTTGTCCATGTCATTGTCAGATGTTGTCATGGATATCTTGATGTTATCAACCATTAGAGTATCTTATGAGTCTTTTGTTGTATCAGTAGTTATTGACACGGAGGGCACTAAAACCTATGGACCTGTCATAGGTACATTTTGAATCACTGGTTATGTAACCTATTCGGGAGGAGCTGGAGTTACCTTAGTTGTAGGCATCATTGATGGATACATGTGTCTATCCATAAACACTTGTGCAAATTCCTTTTTCAATTTCTTTTCCTATCTGCTCATACTCTTTGTTCATAATCTGAAGAGTCCTTGTCTTGGTTCTGAGATGAGGCTTCACCATGTCTAATAGAATTTCCTTCTCATCATGTGAGCATATAGGGAGAAGATTATCCAATGTTTCTTCTCTTATCCTCATGTCTTCCTCAATTGCATGTCTCTTCATTATTTCTAGTAAGTTCCATAACTTATCAGGTATCACTGTTTTGAGTTCAAGAACTGACTTCTTAAACTTAATCATGTGAGAGATGATCATAGAATGTATCTTAGTTTTATCTATCTCTTGATACTTGTCATAAACCTTAGCTAGTGTGTCTAGTCCACCTTCATTAACAATCTTATTCTTCAAGACATTTAGACTAGGTCTGAATCCTACCTCAAGAGGAGCTTGAGTGTTCCTTAGTGTGCTCCGTGTGTTCCTTGAGGATGGGTGATTTTTGGGCGCTTGCTTCCTTCCTCTAGACTTCTTGCTTGGTATATAAGGTGGAGATGAGTCTAGGTCAATGGTGGTAGAGGGCGTAGAGGTGCTCTCTACTTTCTTCTTATTCTAGATGTCATCAGTCTTCTCAATTTCTTTGGCTATCTTGGCTTCTCTAGCTTTGTCAAGATCTTCTTGAGTGACTCCATAAACTCTTAGAATGCTAGATGTAATCTTAGATTCCTTTCTTTTTTTATTAGCACTATATAGTACATAATCAATTGCATTAGTATTCTCTCTGTAAGTGCCCCAACTGGGCTCATTGGGATCTTTGGGCGCAGACAAAAGGACTTGTGCATATCCTTCCAGTACATGATCCTCCACTTCATACCCAAGTGGATGAATCCATTTAGTTCTAGGCTCAAATGCCTCCATGCAAGTGCAGTCAGTCTCTACCATGAAGCATATGGTTTCCTTATACTTTTCAACAATCTTCTCAGGTATCCTGAACCTCTTTTGCATCTTGATCCTGATAGTTTTTATATCCATGTCCATGGCATATTTTGCACTGCTCTTTGATGTGGCTTAAAGTGAAATCTGAGACATTGTATGTTTGCTTCTGTCTAGGTACAAATTTGCAACCTTACCAACAATATGGAAGTATAGATATATAATTAAAGACCCAAACCTGAATGTCTTACTCTTGTCATGCTTGATAACTCGAATGTTTTCAATCAATTGAGCACGCAATATCTCACATACATTGTACTGGGTGTTATCCTTCACCATCTGATAGCTACTAGAACAGTTGTTGCAGAGACACTATTCAATCTACTTGCTTGCTGGAACTTGTAACCAAGGATCATAGTTAGAAGCTTTATGTCTTCTTCCTTGATAGGATCAACTGTCATACCACGCCTATCACTTCTAGATAGGCATGCTTGCTCAACCTGTTTCTTGACATCCTTGCCAGCAGGAAGAGCTGGTCCAGTATTAGGAAGTCTAGTCATGTTATGGATTAGGTTTGCAGTTTTACAGATGGGAACTTCACCAATCCAGTAGAGGTCATCATGAATTCTACTCACCAAGATTTTAACCCATTCTAGTTCATAAAATTCATGCGCATTTGAATACTCGAAGATAGGTTTGTCTGTGAGGTGCACGTATTCATCCTTGAATGAATAGTCTGGTTTCATCATCAAAGCCATGAGAGTGGCTATACTATTATCTCCAACTATTTCCTTTTTACAATAAATGTATGCACAGATGTCTTCTATGTGAACAAAACCTAACAGAGTTTTGGAGAAAGCTCCTTCCACATCATCCAGTATGGATTTAAATGGATGCCTCTTAAATACAAATCTCTTCCTCTCAACAATGTCAAATACAACTGGAGTCGCCATACTTACTTGATGATTGATTAAATAGGATTTCACAAAAATTTAAAATGGCGTGACTGCTAGGGTTTTGTTCCAACTTCTTAACCATGCTTCTTAACCACCAAATTTGTTATGCTTCTGTGCTTTGATGCTCAGTGCTCTTGTGCTCTCCAAATTCTGTGATCTCGAATGCAAATGTGAGGATGATCGAACACTTACATATTTTTATAAAAGTTACTACATTTAATGTTTGCAACCGTACGCAGTCTTCACAAAGCGTTTCAAACTTTGTTCTGAATGCATTATAGATAGTGCGTGTATGCATACTACTATATCATGTGATCATAAGCATAAATCCATAGGTGCATACTCGGGGATGAGTATACCAGCCGCGTAGGGGTTTCGAGCTAGAATATCTCTCTTAAGACCAAGAAGGTCTATTCAACTAGAAATAGAGGATGTGTCTATTGGTTGTATTCCTGGTTTGGTTGGTTTGCCCTAAAAATTTTGTTGTCCTACTGCCAATTTTTATCCAAAGTTAGAAACTCTATCCCAATTGGATTTATCCCTATGGAAATTTTGGTGTTCTTAGGTCAAAATCCAGATGAATAGTGAAAAACCCAAAATCCTAAGTTGTCTTCTATGTGAAAATGCAAAATGGCCCTAAAATGTCAATCGAGTTTCTATTTTTGCATTACCATTTTGAAAGACTTAAGTTATAAAAATTCATATGATTTTTTAATGGTCGCCTAGTCGCATAAATCTAAAAGCATATTCCTTTTCGTCATGAGACTTGGCGATTAACTGTAGTTGGGATGTAGACTTAGCAAAGTATTTCATGTCGCAAAGTCTCCCAATGAAGGAAACATGATCTGGCAACATGGAGACAAGCGGTTAAGTCGCGGTGTCGCGTAGTGTATCCTATAGTTAGTAAATTATCATGAGACTTAGTGATTTCTTCAGTCGCGGGGTCTCCAGATCAGAACATAGTTAGTGATAAGTTTAAATGCTTCTGTCGCCATGTCTCCAGTTAAAAATTCAATTAAGTAAAAGGTTTAGAGACTTGGAAAAAAACTACAAATTGATTAAAATATATGGTGGTCAGGCAGTCGCTGGTCAAACATGGTAAGTCAGTATCTTTTCAGTGATTTGGAGACAAACAACTAAGATGAGACACGTGTCCACAGTGAATAGAACAAAGTGTATCAGTCACGTGGTCTCCCAAAAGGAAAAATATCATTTGGCAATTAAGAGACTAAAAGATGTAAAATTATGTATTTTAATATTATCGTATGGTCTCCAAATGTTTTAAGATTTCCAAAATATATTCAGCGACTTAGCGGAGCCGTCAGATGCATAATAAGAGAAAATCAATGGTAGTCGCTGAGTCTCTATCAAATTTTGCACAGAGTAAAATGTTCTCGCGATAATGAGAATTAGCTTTAGTCTCATAGTCTCCAGATTAAAATTAAAAGATAAGGTTTCATGGGCTATGTCGCAAAGTCTCCGAAGGAAATAGTAGAGCAATTTTATTTAGCGATTGGGTGACTAAGGGTAGTCGCGGGGTCTCGTAAAGTGAAAAGAACATTCAAAGACTTAGCGATAACAGCTTAAAAGATGAAAAGTAACCGTGGTCGTGGGGTCTCTAAATAAACTCTAAGTTTGGTAATACTACTAGCGACTTGGATTCATTTGGTCGCGTGATCACCAAAGGTTAATCATGGTTAAGCTAAGGTGAAGAAAATCATATAGTCGCTAGATCTCCAGAAGAATTAAGAGTTAAAAGATTTAGTCAGTGACAAAGAGATAATGTATAGCCGCTTGGTTGCCAAATATGAAAAGTAATAAGGTGGCAGTTGCTGACATGACAATATAGAGATTCATCATCCAATAAAAATACAAGAGATTAATTATGGTGCAAAAAGGGTAACTGAGATGTCTAGTGAAAAACCAATCATATCAAGACATGTCATTTTGTTCAAATTTTATAAGGGTTTTTTTGAAAATGCACTCAATGAATTTGATTTCCTGTCACATTCATGAGCTACGGCTAGGATTTCAATTAATACCACAGCATGTAAACTTGAAGGCAAAATTGATTATTTCTTCAATGATGAGCTAAGTACTTTTAAAAGTTACCATAAAGGGATGATCACAGGTTTATTTTCATTCATCATACATCCAGAATTTTAGAGCAGAAAATTTGCTAGGTTTTCTGTGTCCAGGAATCAGGAATTGATCAAGTTTAGGGTGATTCTCCAGTTTTCAAGGTTCTTGAATTATCTTCAGTGCATAGAGAAGAGTAAGGAGTCTTGAGAGAAGATTTGTTTCAATATCGGTAAGAGAGAAGTGAAAACAGAAAAAAATGAGTAAAGTTGTTAGTGTGGCTTCTACCAGTGGGAAGAGCGATGAAGTAGATGAAGATGCCAAGGGGAAAAGGAATTTCTCTGATGAATTTTTGAAGTTGTTACTTGGGTCTGCACAGAACAAGAGATCAAATGCCAACATATTGGTAGATGAATACTGTAAAATCAGAGATGCCCATACACCACGTTCTACAGGTTTTTCTCTCTATAACTATTTTTATAATAATGCTGATAAGGCCATCCCAATATCAAACCCTTGGACTAGTGGTTTGGCTAGGTTAATTGTTCCTGATGTCTTTGTAGATGTAGACTTGTTTTTAGGTCTTGCAAACCATTATGATGCCTTGTCTAGGACAATTAAAAAGAATGATGGTACTGCACTGTTAATTCTGCATAGGAATTCGTTTATGCAAGCTTTTGGTTTATATAGCACCATGTCCACTAAGATTAATATTACAAGGCAGGAAGAAAGGTATAGGTTACAGCCTGGGGTTGCTAGGAACCAATTGCAAAAACATATCCTTAATGAGGTTAGAAACCACATTGACCCTTTACTAGGAACTGCACCCTATTGTTTCAAAGATTTACATTTTTATATCAAGTACATTGCATATGCCTTGTGTAGAGTGTTGGGTAAGGATGGAGGAGCAGAGAAGATAAATGTTGGGATTTTAATGATGGTATTAGATTTACAAGATGTGCATTCTAGTACTAGCTATGATTACATACAGTACATCATTGATATAATGCATGAGGGGTTTGTAGCTGTACAGAAGAAGGATAAAGATCCTAAGTTTTTACATTATTCTATCCTGATGCATTTATTATTGCATTTCAATTATGGTATCATGAATGTAAACAATTTGAACCCCCAGAGAATCTTTCGTGACCGGCCCAATCCTATCCAATTTTGGATTAGGATATGGAATTTCACCTCCAAGGATTGTGATTTCTGTGGATTTGAGAAATGGATTGTCTACCCTTTGATGTAGAGTTTGGGTATTAGCAAGACTAGACTCCCAGTGAAGGTGCTACAGTTGTTGAGACCTTGTGAATATTTTGATAAGTGTGAAGGTGACCACAATTGGGGAGACTTCTTTTTAGAATAAAATTTCACTATGATCAGAGTGTATGGATGCACACATCCTCCCCATGTCCTACCATATCATGTGTCATCAAGAGTTGCAGCTATGTAATTTATTTGGTAGCTTTTGTTAACAGACAATGAGCATTTTGCACCACACAGGAAGGGGACATTAACCCCTAGGAAATTCAAGATTTTTCAGTTTACAATTGGCAAAGGTGCTATTGATTTAGTAAGCAGATGGTTGGAAAGTTGTAAGATGGGAGCAACATTATATAGGTATATTGATCCAGAGGGATTTATTGTAGGAGCTAAGAAACTCATAATTCCTACCATACCGAACACATATGTGCATGATCTTTGTGTGGAGGAGGATGCTTCTAGGAACATAGTTGATGAAGATGAAGTGAGAAATAGAAGAGAGAGAATTCAAGAGTTGTTGAATTTAGAGAAATGGATTAGCATTTGGAGGTTTTTATCCTGACTACCATATTTTGATAAAATTAAAGCTATGATAGATAATTTTTACACACTTTGTGAGAAATTAGATAGAGTTCTAGATGTGAAGAAAGGGGGAAAAGAACCTAATTATTCAGAATCTGAATATGAGAGTGAGAGTGATGAAGAATATGTCCATCCACCTCAAATAGATCAACCAAAATAGAATGTTGTAGAAGCAATTCAGATACAGGGGGAACAGGGACACATTATAGATTTGACTGAAGTTTCTCAACCTAATGATGTAGATGATCTTGCTACCAAGAGGCAAAAATTTGATCTTGGTCAGACCTCTTATGACCCAACGTACATAAGGAAAGAGAGAAAATGTGATAGAGTAAGTGCTCTGGTTCCTAGAAATAGATTATATGATCATAATTTAAGGAAAGAGATTAGAAAAAGAAAGAAACAGCAGCAAGAAGTAGAGGAAAATATAGAGTTGCCTCTTAGAGCATGTATTGATGAACAATTGCTTCACCAACAATAGTTTTTAAGTGATGATAACTTCATAAAAATTGATGAGTTTAAGGATTTCCTTAGATGGCATAAAAAGGAAAAGATCAGAGAACAGTTGAAATCAGAGGGTGAAGAAGTAGTAAAAAATGAGGCTCTTCTAGCTTTACAATCATATGATCCTGAAAGTGAGGATGTTTCTCCTGGTGAGGCTAGAAAAATGGTTTTGAACAGTGGAATTTTGCTTGTTGAAGGCTAGGATTTATCCTCAGCATTCATAATAGACCAAATTAGAAAACAACCAGATCTAAAAATGGCAAGTGAGATGCAAATGGGTGACATGATCAAAGGATTTGAGTATAGTCCAAAATCCCAAGCATTGGCCATGTGCAATTTGTGTCCTAAAGACCAGAAGCCTCAACTTTTGAACATTCAAGAGAGCATGGTTGGAAAATAGATGGTATGGACAGTACAAAACATAGGAGATCTTGAGATTTCCCAAATAATGACACATTGGGCACACCTAAATGAAGACAAGACAAATTAGTTGTCTGAGAAATGTGGTGTCTTAATTGAGGAGGCTAGTGCCCTAGCCAAAGATAGAGAATTGTGCCATATCAAGATTCATCAGTAGGATAAGGTAATTGCTGAAATGACTAAGCAATTGCAAGAAAAGCCAGAAGTTTTATATGTACCCTCAGTGCAGCCTCTACAAATAGAAGAAAAGGTTGAAGCAAGGGAAAAGGTAAAAACAAAGGATGTGGCCAAAAGGGGTAATGAAGTGGCCATAAATGCATTGAGGAGTATTCTTCAACATAGGATTGATATATTGAAAGATAAAACATATATGATCCTGAATGCATATAATAAGTTACCCATTTTGCATATTGAGGTAACAGGGTATATCTCTATTTTTAACTCTTACTTTGTAGCATGGTCTCCTAGGATACAGTTGTTTGAGAAGTTAGCCTCTTTGCAGCAACACAGGCCAGATTTGCCAGAAATTGTGTCAGAGGCTGAAGATGAGATCAAGAAATTTAATGTCACTTTACCTTTCTTTAAGGGTAAATTGAATCAAATAGAGGCAAAAATGAGCTTATTTTCACCAAATTTCAATAGATTTATTCCTCCATTGAAAGGAGAAGATGATCAGATTAAGGCCTTGGAGGCCTGGAGAAATGAATTTGATAGTAGAATGCCTAGTAATGGGGCATTTATTACAAATTCTGATCTAGATTTAGATGGTTTTAATAAAATTTTGGATGAGGCTTTTAAGGCAGAAACTGACATAAATAAATTCTTAGTTGATGTCAAAAGCATTACTGATGTCAGATGGGAAAGGCAGAAAGGACAACTACAGAGTATTCAAAGCTTCAAATGGCCTACAAAGGATGTTGTGATAGCTTGGGATTTGATGACAAAACCAAAGAAGAAGAAACCTATTGAGATTGAAGAAGAGGTCCTAGATGAAGAGTAGAGAGGAACACTTGGTGCCTGACCATTGAGCACAGGGAGGTTAGTAATTATCAAAGATAAGTGTAGGTTATCTTGAAATGTTGATCACTTGGTCTCAGTACAAATATTAGATACTATCCTGAACATTGTCAGATAAAGGCGCCAAAATTCAGATAAAGACAAAAGAAGATAAGATTTCATCCCCTGTTCTTGTCTTCCCACCACTTAACATTCTTGTTTCTTGTCTTTTATGCACTTTTAGGGTTAGGTTCCTTAAACCATCCGAAGCTTGTTGCATCCTAACTTTAAGGATTCCAAGATGGTTTAAGACCTATAAATAGATCAAATTAGAATGTTTTTAAGAGAGATGAAAATATAATTGGCAAGCCAGATTTTCTAAATTTTAGTCTATGTTTTTTGAGCTTTTAAGCCTTTTTTATGTACTAAAGTAGAAATATATGAATAAAATACAGTGCAATTTTATTCCATACTGTTTTTGTCTCTTTGTTTATTATGTGTACTTTTATGCTCAATTTGTAAGGCATGTTAAACATATTGGCTATAAGGTAGCTATCTAATTATTTGCAAGTTTCTTCTAAGAGGGGAATTAAATTTGTGAATGATTTCAGAGAGTACAATAGTAATTAAGGATTTGATACTGCATTGTGGGAGTGACAGGGTAGTTTGCAAGGCACTTTACTTGAGTTGCATGTAGGTTGCAAGGCTTCTTACAGTATTCTATTTTATATATCTCTGTGGATTTATATCTATTGATTCTATAAGCCCAAGGATAGGCATTGGTTTAGGAACTTGTTTGGTAATCCATCATCATCCAAATATTCAAAACTATTCAAAATCAATTACTTTCAAAGCATATATTTAAAATCAATTTTATTCACAGTGATTACAGTTGGAGTTTGTTGATTTCTTAAAGAGAATATCAAACAGGTTATCCCTCCTAAAGTAAAAGGAAGAAGAATGAAAATCCTTGTCTCATTTGTTTATGTTATTAAGACCATAGCCTGGCTTGTAGTACTCTGTTTCAAAATAATTATTGCAGTCTCCAAGGTATTTTATAAGTTATTACAGTGAGGTCTAAAGTAAGTAGCCAGTGAATGAATTAGTCCTCCAAATATAGAGACTAGAGAATCAGTAATCTTTAATAGGTAATACCTTCCTGAGTCTGTGGAACTCAAAAATGAAGGACGTGATAATAGGTATCCCCATTATTATCAAATACCTCAGCATTTAGCCTTTCTCTTGTTAAAAAGGATTTTGCATTCAAGTATAATCAGTATACTGTCATCTTAAGGCTGTGGTGCAAGAAAAAGAGCTAACAACGTCCACTGTGGATGCATCAACTACTTTGCTCTCTGCATTGTCCTTTTTTACTTCAACCCAAATTTTGCTTGAATCTTCTTTTTATTTAACAAACTTGACTTCTCCTTCTTCTTTAAATAGTGATTTCTTAGCATCCTTTTGTTTTTGAGTTCTGGATCTATAGAACCTTGAGATGTGTCCAGCCTTTCCACATGTATGAAAAATGATAGGAGGTTCGGTGTTCTTGTTCACCATGTTGCACTGCTTTGCTGTGTGACCATTGTAGTTACATATCTGACATGTAATATTCTGCAAATTTCTTTGATGTTGATTTCTCTAATTGTGTTGTGACTGATTTCTTTGATTTGTTTTGCAATGTATAGCCCTGTGACCAAACTTATTACAGGAGTAACAATAACCATTGAAGGGTCTTACCTATTAACAATCTCTTACCAAATGACCATGTTTATTACATGCATAACAAGTTCTATTAACTTGCTTGATTTCTCCTTTAGGTGGATCTATTTTGATCTCTGCAACATTTTCAACTTTCTTTGCTTTTGAAGATGCTTCATTGATTTTAGCTTGTGTTACACTGTATCCAAGACCAGTAGTGTCACCTCTTAGCTTTTGTGCATTGAGCTGAGATTGAAGTGAATCAGAACTTGTGTGGAGTTTATCAATCTTATCCTTTTCTTCTATTAATTCAGATTCCATCTTTTTCTTTATGTTCTCCAATTCCAAGACTTTCATGTTCGCTTGCAAAAGTTCATCTTCTATTTGTTTGATTTCTTTGATCTTTTCTTCAATGGCAATTTGACTGTCAGTTAGCTGTTCATCTAGATTTTCAATTTTATCTTTTAGAGACATGTTCTCTTCATTCATCTTTTTGACCATTTTCCCTAAATCACTTGTAGAACAATCTTTCAAATCTTTTCTTAATTTCTTGATAAGCATTTGTGAGCCATCAACTTTCAGTCTAAGTTCTTCATTTTCTTTTTCAGATCTGTCAAGATCTTCAAGACCTGCTTCAAGATTCTTTTTCAAATGGTTTGCTTCTGCTAAGTCCATGATCTCCTCAAGTGGTTAAACTTTCTTTCAGAGGACCAGAGCTCTGATACTAATTGTTAGAAACACTGAGAGGGGGGGAATCAGTGTTTGTCTATTTAATATATTTCAGCAACTTAAACATAAATAAAACATACATCCAATGAAGCTTAATACAAGAACACATAACACATGATGTGTTTATGGGGAAACCTTGATCAGAGGAAAACCCCGGTGGGAATTAGTACCTACAAATATTGCACTAGTATAATGAACCTGTTAAAGTTCCTTTTCCCTGTTAGGAACAGTCTTTACAATCCAAGTACAATGACTCTGTTAGGAGTCTTAGACCCTATTAGGAGTCTATTACAAAAACCCTGTTAAAGGTATATGGCTCACTTCCTGAGCTCACTGCCCAATAAGATGAAGGCTACAACCTTCTGATAGTTGATATACACTATATCAAAAATGAACTATTGTGATGACACTGTTGTCTGATCAGTTCCATTTATGCACGGATGCTCTTACTCTCTTAAAGAGCTTTATCTCATTCTAACTTCATTATATTTCTCTTCTATATCTTTCTTCTACATATTATTCAACACTTGTAGCATAACTTTGCATTACATACTTATATGTTCATACCCGAATAGACGTGACCCAAAACAAGACTTAGTCTGCCCTAAAAACACAATACACAACGCTTCTGAGAAAGTTGGCTTAAGCATGTTTACAAAAATACTAAAGACATTATTATAAACATATAATCAAAGGCGCTTGGCCGTTACACAACAAAATAATTCACGCTGATCAAAGCACTAGTTGGCTTTCATGCTATGTCTTCTAGACTGCTGGTGTATTGATCTGTCTGTAACTTCTCCGTACTATCATGTCGTACCATGTGTGTCTAGACTTAGTATGTAGACATCACATAGAGCATATATCTAAACACGCATACTCTGATTCGATCTCTTGCACATGCACTGATGTGTTGATCGATGTATAACTTTGTCTGTCCTATTTTCCATACTTAGTCATTTTATCTTCTAAGTTATCTTTGACAGAAACTTAGTATGACTTTGTTGCCATGATGACAACACAAAATAAGTCACGCATACTCAGGAATTCAACTTGCCAACATAGTTGGTTAAGGGTAAATTGCAGTTATTTGTTGATGGTTATCCTTTGTTAGTTTCAGCTATTTATGATAAAAATAATGATTTGAAATATATGGAGACTTAGAGTAGTGAATTTGATTTAATCCTGGTAAATGTTGAAATGATGTTGAGCATGGACAGTGATGTTGATATCCCAGCTTTTAATGATGTATTAGACACCATGTTTAGGGATAAATTTTATTTTTTCAAGTTCATTTTAGATGCCCGAGCCATAATTGATGCTAGGTGGAATGAGGCGGTTAGTCAGTTTGAAGATTTGAAAGTATTCAGTTGGCCGAGTAAAAAGGAAGTTAGCAAGTTGGAAGTGTTCCTGAAGGGCAAGAAGGCCCAAATTGAATAAGTTCTAACTTGGTTTTATCTTATTATTTTTTGTTATGAAAAGGCATAAAATTTTTTCAAGAGGGAGATTAGTTATAGTTCTAGGCATCTTGAATTTGTTGTGAAAGCTATGGATGACCTAGGCACTTCAAAGAAAAATTGATCTGAAGATTTGAATACATGATTTGGCCCTTATTCTAGCTATGGTCTGTGTTGTTTCCTACTTCCACATCATTGTAGATTTAAATATTTTTTGTTGTGGTTGTTTCTATTCTGTTGATCAGTTGAAATTTTGTTACCATCAAGTGATATGAAGCTTGTTGCATCCCTTAGTATTACAAAAGGGATTCCAAGATCAGTTGATATGGGTTCCCATATATTTTGTTGTCATTCAAGTTCATATACAATTTGATAAATTTGAAGTCATAAAATTTTTGATAACTAAATGAGTAATGGAGTTTGATACTATTGTCTTTGTATTACATCAAAAAAATTATGAATTGAATACAAATTAAGGATTTATTTTAATTTATCTTTTTGTGAAGAAGAAATGAGTTGTTATTCTTTTTCTATCTTTCAAGGAAAGAATTAAATATTCTAAGGATAATTACTTTGAAAGTTTAATTGGAATGCAATTTTTATGATAGTTGTCCATGGATATAAAGAACTTGTATGTCAGGCATACTTTCTTTAAATTTCTATGTTATATGTTGAATGAATTTAGTTGTCAAGCATATATAGTCTACCTTTAACTGACTCTTTCCCCAGATGGATTAGGCACTGGTCGTAGTTGATGCATAATATTGTATGGTGAAACAATCAAAAAAATACAAAATTGTTTGTTCTTTGATTGTTTGATAAATTATCTTGTATTTTCTCAGTACAAGTGTGGTGTCCTGAGAAATATACGTAGTCTTACATCTGCTTAAGGAGTAGTAAAAATTTAATTGGTTAAGTAGATGAGATATAGGTGCACCCACCTAAGTCTTATGTTGCTCAAAGTGTAGAAGGTTTTACAGCCTTGTCATTGTTGTGATTTTCATGTCCTTTGTTCGTTGATAATGCAATGAGTGGTTTCATTATGTTCTAGGATAGTCATTTTAAAGAATTTGCCTTTTAGAATCAAGGGTAGCAAGAAAAAACACCAACAATGCGGATGTGAATTTATCATTCTCATGCTTTCTTTCAAGGAAAGGATTAAATATGCTTCAATTGATAAATGTGAGAAATGTATGTATGGTATAAATATGATGATAATATTGGTTATGCGGGATTACATATATGTTACACATATTTAGTAATCTTAATCTTGTATCTCTGAGAGAAGTTAAACATAAATTTGGACGTGTCTTATAGTTTTTTGAGTTTTTGGCCCTATAGGTTAACCAATAGTCTAAGTCATGTTAGAATATTGTTGGAGAGCACGATAATCCATAAATCTATAATCATTTTACTTTGTGTTGTTGATTTTGTGGTAAACTTTTTGCATTCTCAGTAAGAAAGTGGAAGCTATGGTGAGAACTTTTTCTCTTACTGTTCTTGCAACCATTCACACTAATTTCTTTGATTGTTCCTGCAGCCAAGGCAGAACAGAGTGACTTCATGTTTGTTTTCTAAGAACTATGTTTCTATTAGCTGCTTCACATCTATTTAGTTGTTGATTCATGTTTAGTACTCAAGATATTTATTTTCAATCATTTTCCTTCAGTACTATTTCCTTGAAGAAAACTAATAAACACATTATACATTGATGAAATTATCATGAAGACAAATTTGGTTATTGTGAACAAACAAAATTATGTAATAGAAAGAAAATGGAGTAGGAGACAATCTTTAAATGAGATTTTCAATTAATTTTTTTAGAATTATTCATACATTTCATTTAATACTAGACTTAGTCATTCTTATTTCTACAAAAGTACCTATTACATAAACTATTCTACTTGTCCCTGTACAAAGAATTTTCAGAACTCGTAAGATAGGCCTTGATATTCTTTTTAGAGACATAAGGAATGAAACAAGCTATAGGCTAGAGTATCACTTTTATATTTTTTTACCAACTATCACTAACCAATGATAGAAGATATTCTCCAAATAAAGGTTGTTACCTCTATTTGCATCCTTGAGTGAATCTAGAGGAGGTCATGGAGTGCTTATTATCACAAGGTCTGTGATCCAACCAGGCTTCTGAGCCATGCCATTATCGCACATGGGTGATTTTTGAGGCATAAAATGTCAGGAGTCAATATTCTCGTCATCTTCCCACGTGGTAGATGGCTTTGATAATATAGTACAAGGAGAAACAAATGACTCCAAACTCTCATATTTTCTATCTACACCCATAATAAAATTGCATCCTAGCAAATGGAACCAAAGTGGTAATCTGAGAGATTGTAGGCATTTGCAAGCTGTGGATAGATTTTTTTCAGCAAAGTCCAGAGCTTTCAATATCTCTATGATTATCGAAGACAATTTGAGTATGTCTATGCTTACAAAATGTACTATCAATTGGTCCACCACCACAATCCTTATATATCTCCTGCAACATGGCTTAGTCTAGTCCCTTCTCATTATAATAAAATCCCTTTGTAGCCTCAGCAAGCCCCATCCTTAGCACCCAAACAAAGAAACACCATCTTCCAATCGTGAAAAACCCAAATTTAGACAACACACATAACTCCTGCATTTTTTCCTTCCTATATTTAATTTATTGCTCTCACTTTCAAACTGCCAAAAAAGAAGCAACAACTATCCCAAGATTTGCACCTATCCCAGCAGCTGCAAGACCTATCATTGTGGCATTTTCCATTGGTTATAGAAATTTAAATGTGACACTCAAAGGGTTGATTCGTAAGGGAAATGACTACGCAGGCATCAAAAGGATAGCTAACAAGGCCAATTCTGAGTTTAATAATTAATTTAAAATTTAGAATACAGTTTCATTTTGGTTTTTAAATTAATTATTAAACTCAAAAATTGGTCTTTTCAGGTACCCTTTTAAGCCTATGTAGCCATTTCTGAGATGTAAGGGAATGATTTTTTGGTAAGGGAATGATTTTTAGATCAGAAACTATAACATTCCATCAATCACGACGTCTCTTCTCAAATTATTCCTACCACCACTTCTTTCTTTAATATATTGTCAAATAGTTTTGAGCAACCCACATAAAATTTCACGAGGTTGGGACTTACCCATTTATAAATTCAAGTGCATAATTCATTGGTTAAGAGGTTGTGGATCCCACGTGATGGTGTTGTGAAATGTTTCTCTTGTCTCCCCATATTACCGAGTTGCATTATTCATTGATTAATTAATATGGGTTATCAATTCAATTAATCGCAAGCTCGCGACTATTTTCCTTAATTGTAATTTAGGCTTGCGAGTACACAACTTAACCCATTTATAAATGCCCGTGCATAATTCATTGGTTAAGAGGTTGTAGGTCTCGCGCAATGGTGTGGTGTAATGTTTCTCTTGTCTCTCTGCGTTACCAAGCTACGTTATTCATTAATTAATAAATATGGGATATCAATTAATTTTATCGCAAGCTCACAACCATTTTCCTTCATTTCAATTTAGGTCTACGAGGATGCGACGAGTTAACCCATTTATAAATGCACATGCATAATTTGTTGGTTAAGAGGTTGTGGATCCCGCGTAGTGGCACGGTGTAATGTTTCTCTTGTCTCCCCCCATTACTGAACTATGTTATTCATTAATTAATTAATACGAGTTCTCAATTCATTTTATTGCAAGATCACAACCATTTTTCTTAACTACAATTTAGGCTTGTGAGGATGCGATAATACTTTTATGACCCCCCACAGACCACCATGCAACCTTGCAATCGCTAGTTATCATTTGTCTTAACCCCCAAAAGAGTGTGATAAATAATATAAGAACAACTTAAAGCTTGTGCAAAATAAACAACAAATTGTTAGGCTAGGACATAAGAGAATGAAAGAAAGAAATTAGTTTTAATGTTCGCGAGGCTAAACATAGCCTATGGGACCATTGTCTATGCAACACCCAAAATGGCTAATTTACTGTAATTATTAATTAATTTAAAAATGTTATATTCATTATATTTCAATTTTTAATTAATGAATTTTAATTTTTAATTAATTAATAATTACAATAAATAGGGGTTTTGGGTGTTGTATAGACGTTTCCATCAAATATGACAGGATGACAAATTGATACTTTAACATAGCGCCTAATTATGTGCCTACTCATCCAAGTGACATTCATTTGGGCACCAACGCAGGCGCCAATATTGGCATGAATATAGGTGCTACATTATGTCCAGCCTTGCACCGTTATCTTTACCTCGACGCAAAGAATGTCATGACTCGCGCTAGCCTGATTAATAGTGTTGTATTTCAAAAAAATGGGGGAGAAATATATTAAAAGAGTGTGGAATAAAAATGCGGAGCCAAAAAGGGAGCTAAAGATAGGGAATTGTTGTAGTGAATGACATTTATTTCTTTATCATGACAAGACTCTTCAAATAATAAATCTCATTCCCACTATGTTGAATCGTAGTCACTATATGATTCCAACTTGGAAATTTTCTCATGGATGTAAGTAATATTCCTTTTGGTATATCCTATTTCAAGATAACCTACCTCAGTTTTCTCAAATTACTAGACTGGAAATTAGTTTCTATAGGTTCTAGTAATCCTTCATTTCTCCTCCTGAGCGGACCCAGTCCTTAGTAACCTATCTTTTGAATTAATTTCAAAACCTTTCCCATATTGATGTGTAGGAATGCTAATGTGTTTTACCCTTTCATTTTTTTCTTCTTCATCTTTGTATATCCATTTTAGGATTTCATTGTCTTCTTCTACCCCAGATGAGGTGTTAGCCCTTACAAATTTTTCATTATACCTTTGAGGAGATGTTTGTTCTTTTGTAGTGAAGGATTTTCCATGGGACTTTGGAGAGAGTGGTAAATTGACCATGGATAAAGAATATTCTCTCACCCCTTTATGATGAACCTTCATTTTCTTCTCATAATATTTCATTAAGGTGTTCATATTTTTATAATGGGTTTCTTTTTCCTTCCTCTTTTCTAGTTTTGAAAGAGTTAGATCTTTTTCTTTTTCGTTATCTTCAATGTCAAGTTTGTACTAGGAACCTCTTCAAATGTTTTAATTCCAGGTGGAAATTTAAAAAACCACTCCATCTCTTTTCAACCTAAGCTCCTAGGAAATAGTCTCATTAGATAAATTTTTTTCATGGAGTAATTCCATGCTCAACGTGAAAAATTATCTAATGTGGTCTTGAGGGTCAGTTGTTCCCATTTACTTTTCGTATGTGGAAATACCACATTAGGTGAGAAAGGTACCATGACCAAAATTTTGTCAAAGGGAAACGTGCAAATGCCCTCTATTGTGTGTTTCTTAAAGCATTTCCCTTTTGAATGCTATCCAAATGTGCTTGGAGAGATTTTATATGCTTATTTAGAACTCCTAGAGGGTTAAACTCATCCTCATCTTGTCTCAATTGGGATACATCATAAACATGAGGTATTTTAACCCCTAGTTGAGCTAAGGTCATAAAGTACCTTTCTTTGTCTTTTTCTAACACCTTTTCCATCATTTTGAAAAATGATGGATTTTGTTGTGCCTCCCTTACCTTTCCTTCTATTATTTCCTCATGTTCTTGGTTGGTGGTGTTACTGTTGTCGGTATTGTTATCATTGGTGTTGTCAATATTAGCCCAAGATTTTTCCATGTTGGATTGATTTGTTTGGACTTAATCCACTTGTTGGATTCGGTCTACTTGATTTGTTTGATCAGAGTGTGATATAGGTCAAGTCTTTTTTTGAAGTGGCACTTCTTCACAAGTCACTTTTATGTCATCCTAAATTGAGTACTTACAACCCCTTACTCTTACTGGTATAACCTTGTGATACACTTTTGAAGGAAGATTCCTTTGAGTGAGTTAACTAAGTTTGAAATCTGGGTTAGGTTGTCCAAATAATTGATGGGTTGGAGTTTTAATGATGTTTTCACCAAGGTAAAGTGTGTCTTGGGTTGAAGTCTAATAGAGAAATATGTATCCCTATGATAAAGACTAAGGATAACGACTTTGATTTCTTTAGTTCTAGGAAAAGGACTGACAATCCTTTGATGAAGAACTTATAGAAATCAAAAGTCAATGATGATTTGACTACACTCCACAATGTTGATTTTTACAAAACTTAATGTGAATGAATCAATTTGTTTGACAGTCCAAATTATGACAAATTTTAAATATGTTTTCACTGAAATAGACCCTACTCTGAAAAGGCTATCCAAAAATGTTTTAAGTTTTAACCAATAATGTCTATTAGGAAACATTTAAGGTGACACATAAAGAATCAAAGGCGGTGTTTTACTATTCAAAGGCGATGTTCTGGTGAGAAGAAGTGACTTCTAATTGTTTAAAGGTGACAGAACATTGTATAAAATTGACCAATTGCATAATCTTCTTTCAATTTTGTGAAATTTTGAAATTTGGTGTTTGAATTTTGATCTTAAATGGATATTTCCTTCTAATTGTTTGGATCATAAAACACACCAAAACTTGTTTTCAACCCTAAAATCTACACAAAAAATGTATGTTCTCGATTATTTCCACGGGTCATTTACATAGAAGACAATACAAGCAAGATACCTATGGTCAAATTTGGCTTTCATGGATAAAAAGGTGAGTTTACTAGTTAACCAAATTGTAATAAAGATTATGTTTGAAAGATATTTTCATTTTACCTTCCTTTATGGGAGCCTCCCACCATCATAAAAACAAAGTTTTGTGCAATCCTTAAGGATTACTAGAGGAGGTTTATTGTTCAAATCTTTTCGTCACTCACCTTATTAAGAATGAATGCATTTTATTTTTGAGTGGGTTGGATCACCATGACTTAAATGGTTGTATCCCACTTGGGTTTTCCCTCTCACTGGCCTCTTTAGGTGAATTCTTGGGAGGCAGGCCCACTATGGCTAAAGAAAATTCACTATTTAGAATTAAATCAAGGTTAGGATAGGTCAAGTACTCTGATCACCTAAAATGTGAGAGAATATCCCTACTATCCTTATCCTCCAAACACAAACAACACCAATAGGTTTGGCATTTTTATCACCTCAAGAAAGGTGAGAGCATAGGCCTACTATCTTGGTTCACGAACAAGAAGGTCTCCTAATTAGTCTATGTATTTGACTATGAATTGTCAAAAGTGAAAGAAATGCACATTAAAGATTTAGATTTTTTAGTGTGCACCTTTAACGATGATAGCACATTTTGGAGATTTCAACCATTTACCTTAGCATTTAGCTCCTACTTCTTAGCATCCCCTTTCATTAACATTAGTCCAACACAAGCAAAGTAAAGTGAATAAATTCAAAATAAATGAAAAAATGATGGAAATTTAGAAAGGAGAAGCATCTAAGCTAATTGGCACTCCATATTCTACTTGATAAATATTAATGATACTCCAATATCGATTGTAATCTTTACCTTCTTCACCAAGTGTTTCCATATCATTCGCCCATTTTATCTTCTTTGCGTACTTGTTCAATCTCTTTGCCTCTTTTTCTTCAAAATGATCAGGTAATCTGCAAGTAGACTTCCTAATTTTTCTCAATTAACCATCTACGAATAATTACAAACAAAAATCAGCTTTCAAATTTTAATCCTTTATATCAGATGTAAAGGAGACATTCATCTGCTCAAAGGCAACTAACTTTACCTTTAAAATGACACAATTTATCTTAAAGGCGATGAAATTATGCTCAAAGGCAACGAAACCTAGTTTAGTGAAGAGAAAATTAAAGGAAACAATATTTTTCTAAAAAGGGGAGAAATTTTTCTTAGAAGCAACAAAAGAAAGATAAGAAGCGACAGAATAATATATGTAATCAATTCCTTTTGTAGGAAAAAAAAATTTCTCAAAGGTGATGAACTTCTCTGTAAAGGCAACAAAATTATGTGTAAAGGTGATGATCTTTTCTACAAAGGCGAGGAACTTCTGTATAAAAGCGATGACTGTATTTTTCCCAAACCTGCAAGTGTCAAATCTACAACAAAAATACTCAAAAATACATGTGATTTGTTAGTGAGACGTGGGTGCCACAGTGGGCACCATTTGTGTGTGTGTGTGTGTAAATGTAATTCACAAACCTATAATGAAACATTAATATAGACTTTCAAAGAAAATAAAAATATAACAACTAGATTAAGCATTGAAATGAAAGCCTATGAGCATTTCATCACTCTCTAATTCCAAGGACTCAAAGATTGCTCTCAGCACAAGTAACCCTCCTCAAACGGCAACCTAGAATGTGAGATAAATGAATATGAAATCTAAATTTCTAATTCAATTAAGCTAATTTACATGCCAGATGAGAAATGAAACTAGATTAAGCTGAAATGCTTCTATTATGTTATGATATGCTATGATTTTATGATTTGCAAATGAAAAGACTATAATGCACTTGCTTAAGATGAATGAGATATTAACTCTATTTGTGCATCCTATTTATAGGATTTCACAAGGTGTAGGGGGTGACTTTAAGTAACCAAAGTCAAGGTTTGATTAGGATTAGAGGTTGATGATGTGTCCCCTTTGGCTGGACAAGCTTGATTCTTAAGATTGAATTGTCATGATAGAAAAGTTTATTTGTGATCCATGTGCTCTTTTTCCTATTCTCTCATTGGTTGATTCATTTTTTCATGTAGTGGTAGGTGAGAGAATTTAGGAGGGAATTAATTCAAAATAATTAATTAATTAGCCATGTATGATTTATTGGATTGGATTTAATTAATTGATAAACTGTGTAATCAAATGATTAATTAAATTACATAGTTTTTTTATTTTTCAAATTTTAATTAATCCAAATAACTTGAATTTAATTAATGTTTGTTTTGATCATGTGTGTGTGTGTAGTTCAGATTTCACATTCCTAGACTCTAACTCTCATACCATCTTGATTGTATCATAACTTGATAATTGTCATGCCATCTACAATCTGGTATATATTTAGGATTTTTCAAGCAGAGTGTAATGGTATTATGGTTTCAAGATAGATTTTATTAGGTACTCCATCATGTTTGTAACACTACTGTCATTCAAAAATTGATAAGTCCATGGAATAATTCCTAATAGTATATCCCTTCAAAATTTAGATTTATATGAAATGTTACTATCAATAGTAAGATTTACAAGTTTAGTTGCAAATAATTATTTTCACTCTTAATTGGGTTACAATAGATTTCAGAGGTTAAGAACTTTAGCCTAACACCACTTACACCACCAGTTTGGAAATATATTCATACTCTTCAGTCTGAATTGTGCGTGTGAATTGTTAGGTTCCTGGTTCTCTGTGAAAATTTTAAACTATTGAATTCAAAGAAACAATGTAGGAAAACATAATTGAATAAACAAACAATAAGAAAAACAAAGAAAAAGAGATTTATCGTGGTTCGGAAAAATTGCCTACATCCACATTGTCCAAAACAAGATTACACTGTAATACAAAAGCAGCAATATAAATAGGTTGTTCAATAAACAAGAAGCCCAATAGCTAGCACTTGGAGGGAAATAATAAGTGACCGTTGGCTTTCAACTTTACAATCTCCCACATGTTGGCTAATGGACGCTACTGTTGATCAAACATTCCCCTACTTTCCATGCTACTTTATCTCTTCTTTACAAGCCCAAGAGAAGTCCTAGCACATTCAAACTTCTCCTTGGGTACAACCTTGGTCAAAATATCTGTCAGATTAACTTTTGTGCCAATTTTAACAACCTTTAATTTGTCCTCTTCAACCATATATCGCACAAAATGAGCATGAATATCCACATGTTTCGAGCAATGCTGAGATGAGTGATTTTGAGCCATAAAAATGGCACTACGACTATCACAAAAAAGAACATAATCACTTTGCTAATATTTCAGATCACTAAACAGATATTGTAACCAAATCATCTCCCTATCCCCTTTAGAAAGAGCCAAATATTCAGCTTCAGGTGAAGAAAGAGCAATGGAATGTTGTAGCCTTGAGTCCCAACTAATGGCAGCCCTAGAAAACATGAATGTATAACCGGTAGTAGACCTTTGTTTATCCAAATCTCTAGTAAGATTACAATTAGTAAATCCCTGCAGCTGTACATTATTGCTACTAAACCATAGACAATAATTAGAAGTGCCCTTAAGATATTTCAAAATCTATTTAACAACTTCCCAATGAGTCTTCTCGAGATTGCTCATGAATCTACTCACAACTCCCACTGCATGAGCAATGTCAGGAAATGCAGAAATCATAGCATACACAATGCTACCAAATACTAATTTTTTAGGAACTCTTTCCATAAAATCCTTGTCCTCTTGTGTTTGTGGACACAAATCAGAAGATAAGTGAAAATGAGAACCAAGGGGAGTAGAAACAAATTTTTCATCAGTTATACCTGTATAGTTGGAAAATGGAAGCACTTCCATGGTAGACTAGTTTAGCCTTCCGAGTAATTGGTTTGGTTCATATCAAGCACCTTGAATGGGTTCCTGACTTTGACTTGGCTTTCCCCCTATTTTTTCTCTCTTTCCACTTCTTTCCATCCAGTTTTTGGCATCCTGGACTACAGATCTAAGGTCTTTGACCTCAAGGTCAGGGTCAAAATTTTGGGTCTATGTTGACCTTGACCCTGACCTAGGTCAAGGTTAACCTTGACCTTGACCCAGGGTTCAAATCTTGGGGTCCCACAGTTTCTGAATGTCGTTCTTTGCAAAAAGTTATTTCCCGCTCCCGAGTCAGTTGTTTCAGGTTCCAAAGCGGTGATTCCTAAATTATATTTAACATAGGTCCACTTCTAGGGGCATAAGTCCAATTAGGATTTAATTCTCCTATGTAGACCTCCTTAGAATATTTTTCCCTAGTTTCATATAAAAGGAAGTTTTCTCCTCCCATTTTCTCTAAGCGATATTGAGCAATAAGGAGTCTTTCTAGATGAAAAGAAGCAACTAAGCATTAAAAGACATTCAAGAATCCAATGTTCTACATGTTTTCAAGCCCTCAAGGTTTTCAATTCTTCCTCTCAAGCATTCAAGTCCTCCATTGAAGATCAAAGATTCAAGCTCTTAATCCTTTGAAGGGATTTGGTTCAAGCCTCCAAGATTCATCATTCAAACACTAGATCTAGCCATCATGGTGGTGTGATCTTCCTTCAAGATCCTTTGTGCATCATCAAGACTCTTTAATTACTTCTTCAAGGTGGATTCCAAGCATACAATCATGGATTTCTATGGTTTCTATTGATTCCAAGATTTCATATTTACATACTTGTTACATTTGAATTACAATTGCATATCTATTCAATATCATAGCTTCATTCTTAGATTCAATTCTACTAGTTTCTAGAATTCTATACTTTATTGATTTCAAAGTTAATTCCTAAATTGGGGTTTGACTAAGGCAAACCCCTCCCCCAAAACAAACAAACCTCTTTTTCTTGTAGGTACAGGTTCGAGACTGCGGATTTGCACTCATATCTGGATACCCTTTTTGGCTTTCTTTCAGGCTCCGTGAACAGATCTTCTGTCAAGGCTATGCAGGCCAGGGTTGATATTATTGGGTCAGGGGTGACATTTGTGGGTCAAGGTCAACCTTTTTCACAAGACAGTGTCGGATCGGAAAAATATTTTTGGGTTTTGTTCGTCTCTGCGTTTCTGTTCTGGGTCATCCTTCAGATTTTCCAGAAACAGTCTACAGACCTCAGAAAACAACATTTTCCCAATCTGCAATACTTTAAGGTTGGTTTTTCTTCTCATCCTTTTCAATTATTATAATCTATCATATCTATATTTTCAATTAACAGAATTTAAGATCTCCCTCTTTGTTTTCATTTCCAAATGGTTGATTCATTTGTGCATTAATCCCTCTTTTGGGTTGATCAACTTGGATCTTTCATTTGTGCATTTGAGGATAAAAGTGGAACATCTTATTTTCCTCTTAATACAAACTTCAATTAAATGTAAAGTAGGTTTAAGGGAATTGACATTAAAACACACATCCCCTTTTTCACTCTTCACAACAAAGTGGAGGAGATCCCTTTTTCCATCTTCACATTTTGGTGAACCCGCGATAGACAACTCCTTCTCTTTGGTGTTAGATTTACATCTTAGATTATAACTTGCATCTTAAAATACAAAAATAAAAATTTTAAATAAATCATCATAAAAATACAAAAACACTTCTTGCATTTCATTCATTATGAAGATCTTTTGGTGTATGGTTATTTTTCTCATTATTCTTCTCTTAGCATCTCTTTATAGTACTTATGATGCGTATGAGACTATTCTCCATTTTATTACATTCATCACTCTTCATGGTGCACTTTCTTATGCCATTATGAGATTGACCAATACTAGTCTCCCTACTTTTAAACTTTTATTAAGGATTTGTGTAATGGACTCATTACTCTTTTGGATTATGTGAAGAATTTGGTAGATGATACACCATTGCCTAATCTTCCTAATCTTCCTCCTAACCTTCCTAATCTAATTCCTAATACTCCTACTCCTATTCT
>MU228212.1:3568007-3611465 GCA_018584345.1 Thuja plicata
CCTATACACTTTACCTTCATGACCCAGAACTTCATAACCAGGTGGCTGCTCCACATAAACCTCTTCTTTCAATACTCCATTCAAGAAGGCAGATTTCACATCCATTTGATATACCTTCCATTTGTGCCAGGATACAATTGCTATGACAGCACGCACGGTTTCCATTCTAGCAACAGGGGCATAGGTTTCATCATAATCTCTACCAAACTGCTGTTTATACCCCGTGACCACCAATCAAGCCTTATGCCTATCTATTTTCCCTTCAGCATTGCTCTTGGTCTTGTAGACCCACTTAACTCCAATAACTTTCTTGTTAGGAGGTAAATTAGTGAGCTCCCAAGTTTCATTTCTTTGAATTGCATCTATTTCCTCATCCATGGCCTTACACCATTTTTCTTCTTTTTCAGCATCCTCAAAATAAATTGGATCACTATGAGAAAATAATGCAAAATTTATATTTTCATACCTTTCATCTTGGTAAATCTCCCTTAGACTCTTGGTCTTTCGTGGCACTAAGGAGGCGAGAGTGGGATCACTACTCTCTGTATTGCTACTGCTAGTCTCTGCTGGGCCAATTTGCTGCCTTCGGGAGCCATCTATATTTGTTTTTATATCATCTTTTTTTTCATTAACATCATCATCTTCAACAATAATTGGCACTTTACTTGAAGTGTTTGATGATGTGTCCACCGAGCCATCCCATGACTCATTCTCAATGAACTCCACGTCTCTTGAAATGATGATCTTTTTGGTGACAGGTTTATACAATCTATATGCCTTTAAATCAAGACTGTATCCTACAAAGATACACTTCACACCCTTGTCATCCAATTTTTGTCTTTGCTCCTTTGGCACGTGTGCATATGCTACACACCCAAACACTCTCAAGTGTTCAACCGTCCATCTATGTTTTTCCCATGCTTCCAATGGAATCTTGTCACGGACTGCCATCTTAGGACTTCTATTTATCAAATAGACTGATGTTGCTACAGCCTCTCCCCAATATTCAATTGGGAGTCCTTTTTCTTTCATCATGCTTCTTGCCATCTCAAGAATAGTCCTATTCTTTCTTTCAGCCACTCCATTTTGTTGCGGAGTATAACTAGTTGTTAGCTCCTTCTTTATGTCATTCTGCTTGCAAAATTTCACAAAAATATTGGAGGTACATTCCCCCCCTCTATCTGACCTTAGGACTTTCAAATTGTTTCCACTTTCTTTTTCATCTTGGGCTTTAAATTCTAAAAACTTATCAAAAGCTTCAGATTTATTTTGCATAAAATACACCCATGTTCTACGACTGAAATCATCTACGAAGGTCATAAAATAAGTACTCCCCCCAATGGAAGTAATTTGCATAGGGCCAACTAAATCAATGTTGACCAACTCTAATGGTGCCCTTGCCCTTCTAGAGTTTCTAGAATTAAAGGGCAGCCTATGTTGCTTACCCAAAATGCAAGCCTCACACTTGCTACTGAACTCTTTAATACATGGAAAATCATCTACCATTCTTCTCTTGGACAATAAACTTAAACCAGCAAAGCCAAGATGTCGTACCTTAAATGCCATAGCTTGGAGGGGTCTTCAATCATGCTCTTGAAGGCTGATTTTTGTACTGTTGTACATGCTTTCTTGGGAGATGCAGCTGCTAAAATTGAAGAGAAACACATTTCTATCTTCAATGGAAACATTCGATTCTTTGTCATTTGGACCACTGCAATTATTTTCTTACTCCCATCCTTATCATAAATGACACATTGGTCATTTTCCAATAGCACTTTATATCCATTTTGAATGAGTTGTCCAACACTCATCAAATTGTGCTTTATCCCTGGGGCAAAATAAACATTCTGAATTTCTTGTTTCTCACCTTGCTTCGTGCAGATCATAATAGATCCTTTTCCCACAACTGGAACAATTCCATTGTTCCCCATTCTAATCTTTGATTTTATTGATTTATCAATGAGAGAAAAAAGACTTTCATTACCACTCATGTGGTTTCTGCAACCGCTAGCCAAATACCAGACTTCGGGGCTGCCTTCTTCACCAATATTGCACATGATGAAGGCTGTGGGATTATTTTCATTACCCACTTTCACATCAGCAATGTTTGCACTCTGCTTTGACTGATCACCTTGCTTTTTCCAGCAATCACTTGCATAATGCCCAAATTTATGGCAATAATAGCACTCAACATTTCTCTTGTTCGAGTTACTATTCTTCTTGCCTCCTCTAGAATTATTCTGAGAGCTGCTAGCTCCCTCATTTGTGGCTGCTCGTTCTGAGATTTTTTGTCTAGAATTTTGTTGCCCGAAGTTTCCACGACCTCTTCCTCTTGAGCCTCTTCTAGAGTTGTTTCTTCCTCTCCCCCTGCCTCTTGCATTAGATTGAGCTCTGAAAGCATGCTCTTGAGAAGAATTTGTTGATCGATTAATTCGATGCTCATGGGTTTGGAAAGAACCCATTAACTCATCAACAGTCAATGTTGAGAGATCCTTTGCCTCTTCAATGGAAATAACTAGATTATCAAATTTTGAGAGAAGACTTCTCAAAATTTTCTCTACTATTATTTGCTCCTCCATGGTTTCTCCATTGGTTCTCAACTGGTTTATCAAACCAGAGAGTCTTGAGCTGAAATCTGAAATGGACTCATTGTCCTTCATGAGAAAAGTCTCAAATTCCCTTCGAAGCATTTGGAGCTTCACCACATGAACTTTTTCAGTCCCTTTAAAGCTTGTGTGAAGGATATCCCAAGCTTCTTTGGAATAATCAGTTCTGCTATTCTGGGAAAGATTGCCTTTGTCAAGGCAGTTTCAATCAAGCTCAAAGCTTTTGCATCTTTCCTCCTTGATTCCTTCAACTGAGTCTTCTGATTATTTGTGAGGGTAGAAAATAGAGCTGGGTCTGTTATATCCACAAAGCCATTGACCACAAGCTCCCACAAATCATTTGCAACCATTACGGTCTTCATCTTCTTTGCCCAAACATCATAATTTTGTCCATTAAAGGATGGTGGCTGCTGCCAGATCTTTCCTACATCTCCAACCATGTCTCTTGTGCAAGATAAACAAATACCCAGAAAAAATAAATGCCCAAGCTCACAAGGATTGAGGACCAATCAGCTCTGATACCATGTAAAAAATATAGAAACACTCTATATTCTGGAAACACACAGGAAATACTCTGTTTCAGCAATGAATAAATTCAACATACCCCAAAATAGGGCAGCGAATAAACATGAACATAACCGGAGAAATACAAGCTTTTGCATCTTACTTCTATTAACTAGAAATTACTTTTACAACTAAAATAAACTTACAGCTACTGGGCTGCCTACAAAATACTTTGAGCTTCTCAAAGCTCTTACAAAATGTCTGGAGCAATCACTGCTCAACAAGACAATAAATTTACAACTGCTGTTGTAAAACCAAGTCTATGATAAAACAGAGCACTTACAAAATAAACTAATTTGCTACTGCTGCAAATTAACTTCTTACATCTCTCTTGAAATAATAAAGAGATTCTTTGCTTTATAAGTAATTGTTGTCCAAAGAAAATATTAGAAGTCTAAAGAAGAAATCAGATTTCCCCAAAATCTAATTTGAACTCATCTCAAAAAAAGTCCAGACAAAATCTGATATTCTTTGAGCAATTAAAACAGAGGAGATTTTTCAACTTCTAGAAAGTCAAAGAAAGGAGCTCAAGATAATTTGATTTTATTATAAAAATCCAACACTATTGTATAATAGATGTATTATACTTAAACCAAATTTACTTACAGAGATAAAAAAAAAAATAGAACATATACTTGTATTGATATTCTAAGTATAGACCCCAAGAGGACATACGCAACCTTTCCAGTGAAGACATATATCATAAATTCATCTAAAAGTTTTAGATTTTCATCCATAGCTCAAAAGAAGCTTTCTTGCAAAAATTTATTTCAAGCTAACCAACGCAGCTATACAGAAAAATTAACTCCATTACAAAGCTTTTAAGATAAAATAATTCAAGACAAAACTTTTTTGTCTACCATGTTGGAAGAAGAAAAGGATAGAAGATATGCGCATGCTTGATCTGAGATAAATGGTCTCTTTGTCCATTTTCTTCTTCCTCTTCTCTCTCTTCCTACTCTACCCAATTTTTGCCTTCTTCATTTCCCTTTTTATGAATAGGAAGTCAAACTTTATCATAAACCATTTTCCAAATGTTTTTCATTTCATTTCATTTAAATTTCTTTATGTTTAGTTGCATTTCACTCATTCAGTTGTTATTCATATCTGTCTATTTTCAATTCCACGTGTGTTTTAAAACAAATACTACAATCCCTTAATCAGCACTGAAGTGTCATTTTTCATATGTAGTAGCAATTTCATGTTCCAACATTGAATTCGATTCAAGTTATCTCTAGGCGTCGTGCAAAGGAAGTGGAAATTTCTTACCTTTCCACCTTAAAGAGGCATTTTAAAGATGTTTAAGTGGACACTGATTTATATTAAATGTTCAATATTTTAAGTTTGGCTTTTCCTAGCTGCTTAGATAAGAGAATAAATAGTTGCGCCTTTACTTTTAACCAGAGAATATATATATATATATATATATATATATATATTACTCTCTTCACGTAATACATAATACATAAGCATGTGAGCATTGTATCATTGACTTAATTTAATTAAACATCAATCTAATTCATAGATGTGGCCTTATTATACATATGATCAATGTCTTATTTAAACTTAAATGAATATTAGTTATACGATTTAAATAATTTGCGAAAGAAGAAGGAAAAACCCTAATGATCCAATTGACCCTCTAGGTAATACAGTAAATACATATTCCTTGGCCGCAATTCTATTTGTAAGCCCCATATGTGGCACATACCAAGAGCTTCATATGGCAACTTGATCCTTATTTAGATGTCACACTCTCTACCTAATGATGCTTCCCCTCCCTACTCGAAGGACAATGACTCTTGCTCACACAAAATGTAGTCAGCTGACATCTTATAAATTTGGAGCATATTCATAATCATGTTCAAAACTATAAAATGCACACTTTCTTATCAAAACATGTATAGGTCAGAAATCATATGCACCTAACCAAAATCAAATTCATCATTTATGTGTTAATGCAATGTATCATAATTGAACCATTTGTTCATCGTCGCAATTCAAAACATTAAAAATATTGCATTACTAAACCTTTACGCATCTGTCGAAGTGCATTAACAAAGCAAAATACATAGCCTGATAATGTAGTAGGAGAGGGGTGTAACAATAAGAGCTCTCAGGTTTGATCAATGAAGGGAAAATTTTGAGACAAAACTAGAGATAAGGTACACATAAATGTCATTCAAGATGCGAAAATTAGATACAAAACATAGAAATATGCCCAAGAAGAGGACAAAGTTACAACAGGACTTGAGTGAATCCTTGGAGAAAACTGAGAAAATGATAATCCTAGCAAGTAAGGAGTGAATTTAATCATATAGATGGGTAGAATGTTGATTAAACTAGTGAAGGATAAGCATTTTCTAAAAGTTTTCAAGCAATTTCCAAATAAAATCAAAATGTCTAAAAATCCTTTTTTTTTTAAGGAAAGTCTGAAAGGCAAGGGTTTCCAAATCAGATTTTAATTAGTAGAGAGATAAAATCAGAATTCATAATTCAATTCCAATTCCAAATGAAGAATTGTTTGTCATTAAAACATTTTAGAGTTCTTCATTCTTATTCATAGCTTTAATCCAAAATGTTATTTCAAGCTTGAGGGAAGGACGTGATAAAATGTTCAAGGAGATGAGTGACTTAATGGATCCAGGATCAAGACACTTTAAGATGGACAAGGTGGTGTCTCAAAACAAGGTCGAGGAAAGAAAGAAAGACAAGATTCAAATCAGAATAAATTTAAAAAGAAAGGAAAATGAGCAAGTTCTACAAATGAAGAAGATTATCATAATATTGGATTTCCTTTGGAAATTCAAGATCAGCAAGAAGGAAACACAACTATCACATGAAAGACAAGATATCAAGATAAAAGCAAATTCAAATACTTCAAAAGGGAGATGGAATACAAAAGGACTTAAAGATGAAGCAATTTGGGAAATGAGTCATCACAATCAATCAAAGGTTGAATAATGGTGAGTATCAAGAGACATCTCTTATTTGTGATGAAATGATGAAGATAACAAGAAGTGCAAGTTGAGGTGGCACCTTTCATCTTCATCCAATCAAAGGATTCCAAGTCGACATGTCCAAGTTCATCCGACTAAACTCATTCACAAGTGGACATGTGGAATGCATTTAATGAAATACTTCAAGCAATTTTCTTACTGGTTCATCCTCAAAAGGATATGTATTTCAAAGCAATGTAATCATCTCATTGGATGACATTAAATTATTATAGTAGTGGTTGCAATAAACCCTACTTAGGGTTTCTCTATATTATCTTGGTTATTGATTTCAAATCAACTTGGGCGCTTCATTGTAATTGCGAGATTCCATAAAAAGCTTGGCCTTCTCATTTGTAAGGATTTGATCAGTTAGTTATTAGATGGTATAATAGAGTAGCAATAGGAAGAGGAGACAAGAAATTATTGCCAAGACTATGTTGAAGTTAATATACAATTTTCATTGAAGACAAGGTGGATCCTTGTGTGTTGTTTCAATATTTTGAATGGTTTCTTCTTCTCTAAGTTTAGTTAAAGTTCATTGATTGAATTGGAGAAATGTAAAGATATATGATAAATTTTGTGTTCCGTGTTGATTGCAAGTTCTAGTGTAAGGTTAATCTAAACTTGATTAAGTACCAGGGATAACTTTAAGAAACCCTTCAATGGGAAAAAGTGTAAAAAACCCGACGAATCCAACATTATTTTAGGGGGGGCGAATTTAAATATTGATAGCGAAATTTTTTAATTTGAAAGGAAAAAATATTAATTTGTATTGGCAAATTTTTTTCTAACGTATGAAAATTCCAGAAAATCCTAGCGAATATGTCATTATTGTGGGGGAAAATATATAATGTATTAGGCAAAAATTTTGCCTTTAAAGAAAAAAATATTTAAGTGTATGGGCGAAAAGTTTTCCTGTAAAGGAAAAAATATTTAATTGTAGTGGCGAATTTTTTCTACCATTTGAAAATTGCAAAATTTTGTTGGCTAATCTTTCGTTATTTATGGAAAAATATATATTTTGTTGGTGATTATTTCAATCCCTTGAAAATAAACATTCTATTAATAGCCACTTTTCATGAGTTGTGACACTCGTCATGTTGGACACCTAAGATTAATGACAGCTGATCTAATTAATGCAACATCACGTTGAGAGAATAACACCTTTATTTGTTGTTAGCTTTTTTGCTGACTCTCCATGATTCTACACATACCTAATATTCATCATGTCACCATTTTAAATGTATTATTTACGACCGTTTGATGATCCTAGATCAATGGCTTAAGTCTTATTTCGGCCCAAAATTATGAAGGAAACGTAGTTCCCCAGAAAGTGTGTGGAATGGAGACACGTGTCAAATCTTAAACACACACCTTAACATTGATAGTCGATTACAACTAGTTAGTAGGTTGTGTGGATGGTTGATAATGTTGCATTGTCTTGATGGACATTAAATAATAAATAAATGTCTTGTCATTGACATTCTCTAACTGTGATCCACTCAGCACACAAAACTTTCAATTGGGTATCGTAACACTGACTGTATTTCCAATTTCACACACTCGTGCATTTATGGCAAAGATTTATAGAGAGATATGAAAGATTTAAAGAATTTTAAAGGACAAGAATTAATAAGGTTAGAAGGAATTAAGGGTTATTTATAGATGGTCTACGCTTCTTTCTTCTTCAATTCTCCTTTGTTAGATAAAGTGTAGGAGTTGTCGCTAGTTGAAATTTGGCCTATGGTTTAGGTCTTTAGGTTGCATAGTTTGCCTCTAGTTTAGGTCTTTAGGGTGTGTAATCTGGTATTCTAATTTTTGAAGATGGACACTCCTATCCAGTTGAGAAGCACATCTGAGGAGGACCATAGGGCCTTTTTGGGCATGGTCTCAAGCTCAACCCTGGCATCAGTTTGTAAGGAGGTTGGAGCGTTTACAAGCGAGGTTGTGAGGATGGTGTTGGGTCGAGATTTTCTGCAAAATGTTGACATATACCATGTTAAAAGGGACATTACATTGTAGTTTTTGGCATCTCTTCTGGACTTCAGAGGAGACGAGGTGGAAATCCTGATGTTGTTAAGGAAGGCTCTGAAAGAAGAATTCTTGGGGTACGTCGTTCAGGTTGTTGTCTTTGTAGAAATAGGGGTGGGGATCCCATGGCCAAGGGATATACCCAAGCTTCTCCAGCTAGGCCAAAATGTGGTCAGATAACCTTTTATTTTGAACCTGAATGTTGAGGAATTGACACAACATAGGAAATCCAGGCGTTGATTGGTAGGGATTTTCTCGTAAAATGGTTTCTCCTGGATGAAATGGAAGACTACGGATGGCTATATGAATTTTCAGAGCTTATCTTCTCTGAATAATTCTACTTATCCAGAAGGGAAGATCGTTACCCATGACCTGTCACCCTAGGGCCTACTATTTTGAAAATTGAAATGAAGGGTTTCCAATTTTTGAAATGAAGGGTTTCCAGCTTTTGTTTTGTTTTTTGGATACCACTGGTCCATTGCCCTAGAACCTCGTAACCTACCTCATTTTGGCTTTAAAGTTTGGGAGGAACTTCGACTATCGTAAATTTGTGGAACATATTAATGAAAATTTTGGAAATTTGTTTCAGTTGTCTTTTATGGATTTAAAAAACTCTTTTAGTTTCATTCTTTTGCACTGAGAATATTCCAGTTTGTGAATGAAATGGAAAAATCATGTGTAATAATTTATGGACAAAATTGAAATTACAATGTAGCACTGAGTTAATAATTTATGAATCTTAAAATTAACCAAACAAAATTATATTTGTGATTTTGTGAATCATTAACAAATTGAAATTACAATACATTATACAGTACTCAGTTAATAATTTATAAATCTTAAAATAATCCAAATGCATTACTTTTCCACAAATCCATCAGGCTTTAAATTACTTTTCGCTTTGATATTAGATAATTAGGGTTGATTTCGCATAATTAAATTATCAAAAATTTTGTAGCCAAATGTACGACCGAATCAATAAATTCGTAGACATTCTAAACTGTAACCTTAATTAATATGTTATTTTATAATCTGTCAGATTTTAAATATACTTAACAATTACATTGTATAAGAAAAATGAATAAAATTTAGTGAACATTGGATGATTGCAGATCGGCGACATAAGCTCCATTTCAGGCTGAAGTTGTGAAGGTTAAAAAATTTCACAACCTCCCTCCGAAAAAGTGACATGTGGCATCATGTCATGTCATTCGTCAGATGAATGAAACATCTTCTTTTTCTTAACATAACATCTTTGCTTCACGTGATGAGGCCAAACAACCTATGGGACCCACCATCCATTGTGGCAATAGATACCATGGACCGTGGTCCGTCGGATGATCAAAGATCAACGATGTAATTCTATTTCAAGTCGAATGTGGGAAGGGTAAACAATTTGTACAAACTGCCTCTAGAAAAGATCCACATGTCACTGAACATTGCATCAACACATTTAATTAACTCTATTTAAAGGCCGAATAACGCGCGTTATGGATGAAAATGATTAAAAATTTCCTCCAAAAAATAGACACGTCTTGGTGTGACGTGACGGAGTAAATGGTGGGAGCAAACACTATAGACTAGTCACTATATTATATTATTAATAATTATCATTTATTTCAAAATGAATAAAATTAAAAAAATAAAATTTTAAGCATATATCATTTATATCAATATGTTATATTTATTATATATTATAATAGAAATTATTAAAATCTTGAAAGTGAACATTGAAAATTATATTTAAACAATTCTCAAATTTCATTATATAATTAAATATTTATACAGTATAATGTTATACCTTCAATTTTTTATTTATATATGAATAAGTAAAAATATTAAATATAAATAAAATTTAATAACAAATATATTTAAATATAATTTCTACAAACTTCTTCCGGAAGAGGGACAAATGTTGTCGTTTCATGTTAGTCTTCAGATGTGAGATGAATGAAAGAAGGGTTATGGCCCATGGGACGATGACGTGTCAAGTGACGAGGCCACCAAACTAGCAAACATCCTATGAATAATGGGACCCACAACAACTGACAATGGATATTGTGGTTCGTTGGATGTTCACAGATCAACAACGTAAGGTCCATTCCAGGCTAAATGTGTAAATGATAAATAATTTCTATAAACTTCCTTCGGAAATAAGACATGTGTCATTGAGCGTTGTCCTAGAAGATTTAATTAACTATAGTTAAATTCTAAATTTCTAATTGTATACTTAAGTGTAATAAGCTCTATTTCAGGCAAAAGTTGTAAAGGATTAAAAACTATTCAAAAACTTTCTAGAAAAGTGACGCATGTGACGTGTCAGATTGTCAGTCTTCAGAAAGAAGCAATAATTTTTTTGTCGTGGGAATAATTATAAATAATAATTTACAATACGATTCTATAAATTTTAATTTTTTCCCTTTAGGTTTTGAACTTTTGGGGCTTTTGAAATTAAGGAACTCAAGTCTCAGATTGGTCTTTGGGGTCTTGGACAAATGAGTTAGCCAAGGAGATTCAGAAACGGCTACAAGATTGAGGGATGCTCATGCAACAGACTTTGTCTGTGCGAGTCTATTCAAATAGAAATTTTGGGTTAAATACAGAACACATAAATCCCTCATTTTAAATTTTTGAATCTCGTGGTTTAGATTGTAGAACTAGAAGTAGGGGGATGAACTCGAGGGTTTGCATTTTCAGCCTTTCAGTTGTCTAGCATTATTTTTAACCAATAACCACAATGGAGAAACTGAAAAATACAACTAAAAGCAAAGTGAATGAAATTGAAGATAGATATTGTACCCAATTGGTTACAACCCAAGGTTTCACTGATGAATACCATCATATTTATGATCATGTTGTTCATGGTAAGAGAATCATAGAAATTAAATTTTCATTATCTAATAAGACGGAAAAACCAAATCCAAGTGGTAGGGCACAATTTACTTTTTTTAACCCAATGTTAAATGCAACTACAAATAAAATTGCATCCTGGGATGTTGGGTTGGGATGCATGATGTTACCTGAAGTATTCCCTTCCCAAGAAATTTTCATGGTCTATGCCGAAAATTATGATGAAGATAGAAAATCAATTGTCAATAAAAATACTCAAAAGGAAATTTTATCCATCACTGAGGGAGAATTTGAAAGATTGGTGGACCTAGGGTTTGGAGCACAAAACTCAAACGTCCACATTAACCTAGAAAAGCTAGTAGAGGAACTTGAGAGAATCAATGCCAAGGACAAATATTCATTTATCAGAGGTTTAAAGTGGATGGTACCCAATTGGATCGGAATCATAATCCTCCTTATGATTTTAAAAATTTTGTGTCATGCACATTCAGGATACTATTTCCTTGCTAACATTTGCCTAAGATTGAAAAATAATAGGGAAGTGGGTGCTAGCCTTCTTGACAGATTTGGCATATCCATTATGTACTTAAACTAGTAAGATATAATTTTATTGAGCACTTTGTTTAATCCATGCAAAAATAATTAGTAATGATTAAAAGAGGTTCCTGTAAGACATTTAGGTTCACAACCTACTTATGTTATCTTCTTCTAGCAAAGTATCGTGCAATGTTCGATACCAACAAGCTTCAAATTCAGGCCTATAAGATTGATGAGAATACTCAAGAGAGAACAGTGTGTCCAATATATGAATGGACTCCTAAGATAAGGTTCCATGGTAACATAAATAACTACAACGATTTTGTAGGCTTATTTTTGGCACCAATGTATAATCAAATTACAAGCACTCCAATGCCTAGATTGCATGTGTCTTGTAGAGAATGCATTCAACTTGGAAGTCACATACAATTGGTTGACAGGTTCTTCATGGAAGAATACAATGTGTTAAGGTTTTACGGATCAGCAGTAGAACCCTATAAACTTTCAATACATGTGACAGAGAGGGTATTTTCATTGGAATATGTACAGAAGATGGAGAGAACAGATAAACTCTTTCATGCTCAACAAAAGAAGAGCATATTTCCTTCCTTACCTTTCTCATGTGGAGGGTTCACATTTGACATAAGAGCATTCAGTGTGGCACGTGATTTTTTGAAAAAAAAATGCTTTGGTGTTAACAGTTGCTAGCAGTATGATCCATGCTCCGTCATTCAATCAAGGCTTTTGGAAAATAAGAACTCTACAAGAAAATTTCATCATGAAAGTAAACCATTGCTAGAAATGTTGAGAAACAGGGACTCCTAGGATAAGGTCAAAAAAGTGATGGAGAAAATTATGGCTGACAAAAATATTTAGAAGAATTGTCATCACAAATTATGGCATTGCACCCATAGGGAACAACCGAGTAGGGCATCCAAAATCAAATTAAAATGGGAGGTCAGACAATTTCTACCAAAAAGATGATGTTCCATCTTTAAAAACTATGCTAAAAAATATATTACAACAATGTGTGGACAGACAGTGGACTGGAACCAAAATTATTGATTTTTGGACTGAGGAAGAATCTCAGTGAACCAAAGACCAGTGCAGAACTTGATGAAATTGAAGAGGATTATGAGTTTAGCAAATTGTGGAATAAAGAGCATCTCATTGAAGCATATAAAAAATTGATGAGGATAACACTCAGGAATCTCACAGCCAGTCCAACAGCTACTGTACACCCTGGAAAATTGAGTGAGGACATGAAACGAAAAAAATAGAAAAGGGGAAACCATTATGGAAAAAATTGGTTTTGGAGGTCAAGGTGATTTGGGTCCCCAAGAAGAAGGCAATTGGTTTCCAGTGACCACAGAAGTTCCAAGAAAATGTGGTGAGAAACTAGTCATTGAAGTTGAATCATCAAATTTAATCACAGAAAGGTATTACTCATACCCCTGCATCACATTTTGTTAGAGGTTCAGATATTCCTATTGGTAGTAAATCAAGTGCCACTGCCACTAGTGGGGAATCTGGGGATAGTACACACACTCAGGTTCAATCACAACTAGAGCATGGTATTGGTGTTGGATCAAGTACCACTACCATTGGTGGGGATGGCATGGGTACGAGTACTAGTTGTCGTGAATAAGCGCAACAACAAGTTATCTCTCACAAGATGCCAATAGTAGAAGATATTATACAAAATCCTAGTGATCAAGGCATTGTGAAGAAGAAAAAGGTTATGACAAAAATGGCGAGTACAACTCCAACTTTATCAATTGCCACTCCAAATTTATTGTTTGCAGCTCTAGAACAAACCCATCAAAAGAGTCCAAAAACTCCACTTCCAAGTGACAGTGGGATAGGATTAGGAATGGGTGTTGGTAATCCTCAAAATGCATTAGTTAGAACCACAGGGACAGGTGGAGATGTGTACATCGCTGCAAGTGTTATTTCACCTTTCAAACATTCAATTGTGTCTGCAACCCCAAATTTTCATTTCAATTCTTTCTTTGATCAATTTGCAGAAAGAACAAATATGAATAAAGAAAATAAGAAGAAATTGAAGAGGGGCGCGCTTATTGCAACTTTAGAGGAATAACCTGCATCAAACAAGGCATTTCCCACATATGACACAAACAAAGAAATGATGGAGTACATGTTCGTTATGCCCCCAAGTAAAAATAAAATTCTACCATTGAGTCAAATAGATCCCTTTGAATTTCATGTTAGCACCATCCAAATGGATTTTTCCAAAGTTAAAAATGTGGACAAAATTAATGTGTCAAAAAAGACCAACGAAGTGGTCTACATAGCACTACTCAAGGTAGAGAGAGAAAAATAACCTAGTGAGACAAATAGAAAAGTTACAGGCAAACCTAGAAAATGAGAAAGCAAAGAGGAAAGTAGCAGATAACAAGTGCATTGAATTATAGAAAAGGATAAAAAATTATACCTCTACATCAACAATTATAGAGCATGAATAGATGGAGGCAGAGTTGAATGAACTGAAGGAACAATTGATCGAAAGCATTAAAAATTTTGACAACGAAAGAGCCACTTCAGCACAATTATACAAAAACGTAGACTGTTACTGCTACAAAAAAAGAATTACAAAATCAATTGGAGCATCAAACGGATAGAGAAAAACAGTGGGAAGAAAAAGAAGAGGAAGAAAGAAAAATAGGGGGAAAATGGCACAAGAGCTACTGAGGGCAAATAATACAATTAAAACTTCCGAAGACAGATTCAACGACAATACGAAAAACACAGTGAAGTATATAAAACAAAAAAATTGGGGGGAAATAATGTAGAGGAATGATAAGTTGTGTCAGTTGTTTGAATTGAATGAAAGTCTAATAGTACATTTTGGGAAGCTCAAAGAACACATTGATAAGAATGAAAACGTTTATTCAAATTAGAATATTGCAAAAGAGATTTTGCAAGTAGTCTACAATACTAGTGACAGTTATTTGGCATCGAAGGGAATTAACAATTGCATTGATGCCTTAGTAAAGACATCATCTATCACTCAAAAATGTCAGAAACTACGGGAAGGACATGAATTTCTAGATAACGCAGGAAAAAAGATCATGAAGCTGCAAAATAAGGTAAATAAATTGATAGCTCTTGGTTTACCGAAGGGTGTTGACACAACAAATAAATTCATTGTCAAAGATGCTTTCAAAAAAAGGATGGAGGACAAAATGAAGTTTGATTTAGACTTGCTTACTAAGGACACAAGTGAGGCGAGCTTTCTAAATTTCATCAAACAATTGATAACCTTGAATGCAATATTGGATGAAACAGTGGTGTAAAGTTCCAACTATAGATTGTTGATGAAGTTGCAGGTGACTTACTATACGTTAAAACAAATTGGACTTCCATTAGATGGAGAGTGGAGAACCCTACAAAAACCGGCACAATGATTTCATGAATCATAGTATGTATTGCATAGTTTTCTACTTTTCTCTACTCTTAATTTAAAGGTTTTATGCTTTTCTCTATTTGGAATTTGACAACACTTGAAATAACTTTGTTTTATGAACAGGGAAAATGCAACAGTTTCTAATCCAGTCTATGATTATGATACACTCCTTCAGGCTTGTAAATTTGTATTCCCAAGTTCTTCAATGTTTTCTGCCTTTCTCTATTTGTGATTTCTAGGTTTTCTTCTTTTGTCTATATTTAATTTGCCATGGCTTCAATTAAGTTTTAAGTTTGAACTCTATTTTTTAAACAGGAAAAATGCAACAGTTGCTAAATTGCTAATCCGACCTATGATGGTCATAGACACGTCACACCTTCAGGCGTGTAAATTTGTACTGAGTTTCCTGTAGAAAGACAAGTGATCAAGCGGACAAATTTTGATGGGCCAATAGATTCAGTGCCTTGGTAATTGATTTTGATGTTGACTTGACATGTTGCAAATCGACTTGAAGTTGTTGCTCCCTTGTTTCTATAAAAGGTAATTTAGGGTCATTTGCAAAGGGTTCTGAAATTTCGTATTGACTTTTGCATACAGAATCACACAGAGTTGTGTATTGAATGAATTGTATCATATGGCTATATTTTGAAAGAATTAATGAAAATCTCACCATGTCTAAATAAACATTACTCTATCAATAAACATGTTATGCTTTTTCTAATTTTTATGTTTTCTTATTTCATGTATGCTCTTTTATTCTGTTATTTTCTATCTGAAAATAAAAAGTTGAAAAATGCAATTGCAAATCAATATTAAATGTCATTAACAGAAACAAAAAATATCATCAAATTATCAACAATATTCAGGATTTGTAATTTGAATGATGTAATACAATAATAATTTTAATAAATACCTAGGAAGTGCTAGTGTAAATCTCTTAAACTTGCCAATTCATCTCATCATCGCCATCTTCATCATCAAATTCAATGGCAGTGCTTCCTTGATTCTTGTATGTCTTTTCTTCACTTTGAGTCTGCATACCTCTGGTTAACTGCATCTCAATGCTACCAGGACATTAGTCATTGTCATTCTTTCTAGCATTGTCAATTGTCACAATTTGGTTTGAAGTGTTGCCCAACCCTCTTCTTTCGCATTTTTTCCTCCATATTTTTATTGCCCTAACGTAAGGAAAACTATTGACATCATACCTAGATGTATAGAGCCTCAAGCAATTTTCCAAATTCTTGTCTACTTTGTTTCTTAGCTTTGATTTTAGGAACCCCAAAGCACTGAAAACTCTTTCATCCTCCACTGAACCCAATATTATGCTTTCACATAAATCAACAAGCTTGAAATATTCTAATATTGAATCACGCAACACTTCGCTTTGACCTAGATTTTTCCAAAGTTTTTTTATTGGTCCCTCTTCGTGGGGGTTCTCCATTATTCCATATTGTTCCTTCATAGTGAGTGCAAAACGGACTGATTTCTCTCTAAGAAGACTTTCATTTAAAATTCCATTTATAGTTAGTCCATTTAATTCTTCAAATTTGCTAAATTATTTTATCAAAGTCATTAGCTTATCACGATAATCAGCTGGATTGTTCAGATGTCAATATTGAGGAAACACAATAGACATGGCTTCAAGTAGTTTCTCACGAGGGAATCTGGTTCTAATCTCTGTGGAAAGATTATAGGTGATTTCCTTCACAGAAACAATTACAAACTCAACAGTCTTGCTAAACTCTTCCGTTGTAAATCTTGTTACTCACTTCTTCGGACGCTTTCCAGGTTCCTCCATTGTGGCAATATAGTGCATTGGTATCTCAACTCCGCAAACAATGGCACATAACTCCCGGTTTGCATCAATCTGTAAAAATTTATCAGGATTGTTCAAATTTGGGAGTGTCCGCCACTTACCAAATTTTTCATTGGATAATGTTAGTTGAGATCGATCGAGATTATCGATGCTCATGCATGTCAATTTGCATGGCTTAGCATATTCTGCAATATACATAGCTCTTTGTTGGGCTTTTCTCATAATATTCCTCATTTTCTCTAGCATGGGGAGAAGAGTTGCTAAAGTTAAAAGTGTCTCTATATTACTTAACCTTCGAAGCAGGTCAGTGGCTATCAGATACTCTACTTTGTTGTGATTTTCATACATTAATCCAATCAGGGATGGATATTTTGAAAAAACTCAATGCGTTGGTCCATCCAAAGAGATCCATCTGGTATCAACATCCTTAAGAAGTTTGTTCCCATCGGTTATTCAATCGAAAAAAAATTAAAATTCCAAATATCGTTTGGGACTTCGATAGAAGTATGAGTAGAGCTCTTTGAATAAATCTTCAATATATGTTACTGGAGCATACTTGCTCATAATTCTAAAAGCTAGATTCATTTTGTGCGTCATGCAGTGAATGTCAGTGATGTAGGGTGAACAAGAAGTTTCCATCTTTGCACAAAGACCGTTCCTCTGACCTTGCATTATTGAAGCTTCATCCACTCCAACACATACCAACTTTTTGGCAATCGTCAAGTCATCCATACCTCCATATTCATTTAAATAGCTCTTTACTAGTTGAAATACATTCTCTGATATTGCACTCTCCTTCATTTTAACAACAGATAGTAGATGAGGTTGGCGGACATGATTTTGTACAGTATAAACATGCATGCATTCCCACGACATATTATCTACTGTCATAACTTCGTCTAAAGACAATGCAATAAAGTTTGACTCTCTTTTTTTTTTTTACATCTTTTTTTTCAACCTCAACAAAACAACTTGCCCATTTCTATCCATTGTTTACTGACCAATGGCTGTTAAGATAGTTAAGAACTTTCAAAAAGTGTAATAAAGCACCCATTGGTGGGCAGTCTATCATAGCACGCACTATTCTCAAAATATAAAAAATAATACTTAACTGAACAACTTTTCTCAGTTGTCCTACGTCCATTGCTTTTCCAAAAATAGCTTCAATAGAACCTTTAACTTCAACGGGCTCCGTCTGTAATTTCTCATGCAAATAAAATTCTTCAGCATTCTTAACATGCTAACATTGCTCCTTTGTTTTCGATCTTATCATTGATCTTTCAACTCCATCTATGATTTGTTTTTCGTAAACTTTACCGATATGCTTTTCTATGGTTTTAAGTTTTAGCTGCAACCTCTTTTCCTTGTTATGTTTCCAAGTGCAAATCTTACACCTGCATTTTATTGGAGGTTGACATTCAATTGGATTCTCCACTGGTTCAATGAATGGATACTTTGACACCCAATCAATTTGAAAATTCCTCGACAGGTCCCACCCCCAATCCTTTTTTAATTTGGATTTTATTTTCCCCTTTTGTGCATCATCATCATCTTTGGTATTCTCACCCAAGTCGATTATATCATTCCGGCTACCTTGGGTATCTACCAGAAAATCTTCTTCAAGCTCATCGTGATCTGAGATATCAAGTTTGTCGACTTCTTCAATATGCAATGTAGGTTGTGAATCTTGTATGTGTACTTATGATGATGTACCTTCCTGATTTTCACCGCAAACATCGCCAACGCCAAAGTACGAAGATAAGATTATGCGTTTTGCTGGCCTCTCTTGGCCTTCCCCGCATTCAGGATTCCTACCCTTGTTTGACATCTCCAACAAAATAAAGGTTGCAAAAAAACATCTACTTGTTTAAGAAGCAATAATAGACTATATGACTCATTGGCCCTACGACCTACAATCTAGTTGTCTGATGTCTCCCAGGTGACCACTGACAGATCCCCACTTAATGAGAATGAACTCAAAATCGCAAACAGATAGAGATGAATTTAGAATAATATTATAACACTTCAAAAAAATGATCACTTACCTTAAGGTCACTAGCAGTCGCCAATGCAGTCAACAGCAATGGTTGTTTCTAGTCTAAAACTTTGCTATTGTTCCAAATTGAGAGCTTTGAATCGACCAAATTGTGTAGAAATAAATAAGATCTTAGATTGTATTTATACCCTTTCTTGGCGAATTCAGCGGGAATTTTATATGGGAGACAAGTATGTGGCAAATCCTGCTTAATTATAACACATCTTATGTAATTTTCTAGGCGATTATGGATCGTCCAAGTAATTGCCAATTATAATAGAGTTGGCAAAAATTGCGGTGAATTGAGACACTTCCGCAAACTGCAAGGCAAACTGAGGCGAATTGGGTACTCCTGCAAACAAATCTTTATATGGCTATTTGTGAATTATGGCCATTGATTAAGACAAGCTTCAAAAATTGTAGGCGAAAATATTGACTTTACTGAGTGGAAAACGTAGATTCTATTGGCGAAATCATGATAGAGATACAATTAATTACATAAAACGATGGGCAATTGCGCAGTGCATTTGACCGAATATTAATAAAGTTCAAGCAAAATGGCCACCCCGATCGGTACAATTTATTCACCAATTAGTAAATATTCGCCACTAAAATATACTTTGTTAAGTACTAAGTTCGATTGTGAATGTACCAGTATTGGGTATTTAGATGAATGTTGGCAATGTGAAAATCCTTCGTTACCTTTGGAGATTGCATCATCATTGTGTAGTTGTTTTATTTGGCAAAGCAAAGGTTGTTGATAGGAAATCACTCATCTAAGCATCATCCATTGATATCATTTTTCATGGGAATATATTAGATTTCTCTAAAGCCTTCACCCATTTTGTCATTTATTTTCAGTCAAGTTAGTGTTCCAAGTTCTAGCCACTTTGAGGAGAAGAATTGATAAAATCCAAGAAGAATATCATTAATCCTCAAGTGATTACCTACATATCACATCATTAAACTGAGTTGTGTCCAACATAAAGTCACACGCACGCATTGTAAACCTTGGGGTTGCTTCATTTGATCACACATTTGTTACATTGTTTAGCATTTGAAGTTTCCTTGTTCAAGAGAGGATAGGATACGTGTTGGAGTAGTCACAGAACTCACATCAACAATAGGGAATATTAATTTAATAATATATTTACTAATTAAATAATAAGATAATATTTAGTTAATATAAATGATGAGAAATTAATAAAACTAAGATAAATTGGTCAAACACAGGTGGTCAATTTTGAGTGTCCACGCTTTGAATTTATTCCTCATGTTTTAAAAAGGTGACTCGTTAACACAAGCCAACACAAATGATGTTACCAATCTAGATGGAAAATGAAGAATTATCTTGGATACAAAATCAATTCTTCAAACACACAAAATTGAGGGCTAAGATAATCCCAAAGCATCTCATTCAATGGAGAACTTTGTTGATTGAACATGCAATATGGGAAGATGAAGATCTTGTGCAAAAACATCCACAATTAATCATCATTGAGGACAATGTTCATCTAAAAGGAGAACACATACTACACCCTTAATCCTACAATGCTCATAAAGTTATGTGCAGTCCACTATGGCTACCTTAACTCTTAATTAAGTTGTGTAGCCCATTATTGGCCTTATTTAGCTAATCAAATCATCCTAGGTGTTATACTTAGTTGTCCAAATCAACTTAAGTGGTAGTTGTGACATAAATAAGTATATGTGGGGGCTAGTAGTTACATATTATTATCATAATGTGAATTGTGTTCTTGCTGCATACTTAGAGATTTGCCCCTTCAAGTGTGGGATTATTCTCAAGTATTATCAAGTAAGCTCAACATGTTTACTAATATATTATTATTTGGTGAAAGTAGTTTAATTACACTTTGTATATGTTATTTCTCTCTAATCTTGGAATATGTAGAGCCTCAAAGAGAGTATTAACCATTTCAAATTTAAGCATTGCCTTGACTTTTTCATGTCTTACAAGTCTTCTAAGAAGACCTCACCTACATTTTAGCTTTTACATATGCAAAACCACTCCTCATGAGAGTTATAAACATGCATCTATGGTGTTAATCATATATATATATATAAACTTCTATGGTGTTGATCTTTGTTCAGGTAAACAAGGCATCATTAATCAACTTTTCTTGATCTTTGTTCCCATAAACATGGCATCATTAATCAACTTTTTTTAAATATACACTAGTCTTAAAATGCGCAGTTTTACCACAATTCCAACATTTCATTTATAACTTTTTCTTTGAATTTAAATCTACCTCTAAACTTACATCGTTTGTCCCTTGACTTGCTTTTGTTTTTCTCTTCAAAGCAATCTCTCATAAATAAGGCGGTGGCTTCCACCTCATTTCTTGTATTAAGAAGGATGCAATTACCTTGTCAAGCTTTAATTTAGATGATGTGCTACGAATGACCACAATGATTGTCCCAGGAATTTTGGAAAAAATACAAAGTAATGCATTCATCTTCTTCATCCATTTTAATATCAATAGACACTAATTTACTTACCAGTGCTGAGGATATTCAATTGTTATATAACAAAGTTGTCGCCATTCATCCTAAAAGGATACAACTTCTTTTGAAGAAACACTCAATTTATTTATAACTATGATAGAAGTATGTATTTTGTCCCATCATTCCTTATCGTCAACTCCTATTGAAACTTTCGACAATATTGAATTTGAATAGACAATTGAACTCTTCACCTTCTTACAATCTTCTTCTAGTCTTCTATCATAATGTCCAAGGGCTTCTTGCTTGACATAACCCAGAAATCCATGCCCACAAGAAAACAATTCATCTTAAGCTTTCATAAGTAAAAGTTCTCTATCTCCATCCCTGAACTGCTGGTCATTTTCATTGCACACAAGACTCACTGGTGCATATAATTCTCACTAAATAAACGACTTAATTTGTCCTAAGGCCAATATGTTGCCTTCCTCTCAAAGATCTAGCTAAAACTCCATCACTAATCAAAAGACGAGAAAGAATACCCAATAAATCAATACCTGAAAAGCAATGCTAACAAAATCTTAAATGCAATAGAAAAAAAATCATTACCAATATAACACAATTATTTGCCCTAGGGAACCCTTTTACAATAGAAAAACAACTCACTAAATAATTCAATCAAACACAATACAATAAGATATTTCTCGCTTATGGTGAGCCCTGATCAATGCCTATAGAAAACTGCTATGCAATATTTCAATACAGTGAATATAGAAAAAGGGACGAGAAACCAACTTGAAAGATGGCCCAAGGTTGACACTACTGCTCAAACTCAAACTACTACTCAAACTCCCAAAGTTGACACTAGTACTCAAACTCCCACTGGATAGGCCTAAAAACCACCTTGAAAAGCATCCAAATGCCTTACATAAGGCAACATACTAGGTCCCACTAATTGTAGGCAAAAATACATTCTATATGAGGTTAGAACATGCGAAGTGCACAATACATATCCAGCATTCAAGTCTCTGTACAAAGACTGGTGTTAGATTAAGAAAGGGCTTCAACATCTCTCCAGTCCTGTCATACTTTCTAGCTATCTACAAATCATTCTGTAGTCAAATGATACAATGAATCTTACCTACATTCCATCTAGTGGCATTCACAATCCTACAATTTCAAAGTCTACAAACGGAATGAGGAATATTAATTTGGTGAGGGGCAAGAAGTAACTTTAACTGAGGATAAATTTCCTCATTCTGATCCCAAATGCTGTAATTGTACTACTTGCTTGTTGAAGAAGCATTTTGAAACAAGCTATTAGCCTGAGCAACAACTGGACTGGTGACTTAGACATGGCCAAGCCTGGTAATATTGGAAACATGGTTAACAGCACACATGAACACTGAGCTCCTACTACTGCCCTTTTGGTTAAAGATGTTGCTGGTAATAAAGACATAGCTAATGTTGATTAGACTCTTGACTATGAATTCTGAAATATTATGACTACGAGCTTCTAGGTAATTTTTTGGCATTTGATTAAATTGGTTTCAAACTTCCATTTTTTGAACATAACTGTTAAATGCTAATAATAACAAGAAGTGAATTTTGCAGAGCAAATACAAAAAGACGCCTTAGTTAAAACTTAGCAAAAGATTTGAATAAAACACTGGAATAGCTGACCTTTATTAATACCTGTGCTATACTGAGATGATATCTAACATACAGCTGAAGCATGCTAAGTCACAAGTAAATTCACCAGTTGACGTACTGAATCTGCGGCAGCTCAATATCTGATTGGTTGGTGAAGTATCAGTGTTTTCCCCTGCTCAATGAAAGGCTGCGATCTTAACTAGATGAAGGGCATCTGAAATTGCTGTTTGAACTCTCCAACCCTAGGCGTTTTATCTCAAATTTTTGCTGCCATTAGAAATACTAGAATCACATCTGCTTCCTCTGAGACATGCATTGAATTCAGGGATTGTTAAGACATGCTTAAAATAACACAGATCGATCACGGAACCTTGGGATTTGCGTCCCAACTCAGGCCTTCAGGGTTTTAATCCTAAAAAGCATAAAGTTTGATTTTTTGCAGAGGTAACAAAAAACTTCAAACAATGCATGAATCTCCAATTACCATCGACCCTCTTAAAAAAACTCTCAACCCAAAAAGCTGTGATCTCCTCTACTGCCCTTTTGGTTAAAGTCTAAAGATGTTGCTGGTAACAAAGACATAGCTGATGTTGATTAGACTCTTGACTATGAATTCTGAAATATCCTGACTACGAGCTTCTAGGTAATTTTTTGGCATTTGATTTAATTTATTAAAAACTTCCATTTTTTTAACATAACTGTTAAATGCTAATGATAACAAGAATTGAATTTTGCAGAGCAAATACAAAAGGACGCCTTAATTAAAACTTAGCAAAAGATTTGAATAAAACACTGGAATAGCTAACCTTTATTAATACCTGTCTATACTGAGATGATATCTAACATACAGCTGAAGCATGCTAAGTCTCAAGTAAATTCACTAGTTGACATACTGAAACTGCGGCAGCTCAATATCTGATTGCTTGATGAAGTATCAGCTTTTTCCCTTGCTCAATGAAAGGCTGCAATTTTAACTAGAGGAAGGGCGTCTGAAATTGCTGTTTGAACTCTCCAACCTGGGCGTTTTATCTCAAATTTTTGCTGCCGTTAGAAGTACTAGAATCACATCTGCTTCCTCTGAGACATGCATTGAATTCGGGGATTGTTGAGACATGCTTAAAATAACAGAGATCGATCACGGAACCTTGGGGTTTGTGTCCCAACTCAGGCCTTCAGTGTTTTCATCCTAAAAAGCATAAAGTTTTTTATCTCAAATTTTTGCTGCCGTTAGAAGTACTAGAATCACATCTGCTTCCTCTGAGACATGCATTGAATTCGGGGATTGTTGGGACATGCTTAAAATAACAGAGATCGATCACGGAACCTTGGGGTTTGTGTCCCAACTCAGGCCTTCAGTGTTTTCATCCTAAAAAGCATAAAGTTTGATTTTTTGCAATGGTAACAAAAAACTTCAAACAATGCATGAATCTCCAATTACCATCGACCCTCTTTAAAAAAACTCTCAACCCAAAAAGCTGCAATCTCCTCTTTAAATCCATGATTTTAGGCGACTTGGCATTTAGTAATTAAATTTGCATAAAGCTTTGAATATAATCACTCACCATGTGTTTATCGCCTAGAGGCTAGGAGAGATAATTGGCCCCTTCTTAATGATGGCAAACAACTAATTAAATTCTTTTAACACAACCATAGCTTTCTGGCCATTTATTTGAATATCTCCATGTCCCCTTTATTATTTAAATGCCTTAGCCTATGAGGGACGAATAAAATAATAGGCTACCATTTTTATTTAATTATTTATTGAATTTCTAAACGAGAAGGGACATCACAAATTCTGGATAACAATTTCCTATACATTTCGTGAAACACGACAGAGTGAGACCTCTCAATTAATAAAACTTTTCAAATCTTTTTGTATTACTGTCAGGTAGTATGTATGTGATTTCTCATACTACTGTCGAATACATTATTTGGAAAATTCTGCTGTAATTTTGTTTTGATCTTCTCATGGCCTTTTAAGGCATAGCAGTAGCTCAACTTTCAATGCAAATTTTTTGGGGGGAAAGGGATTTTTTGTCATGGATGGCACTTGACAATCTTCAAACACTACAGCACACAAGTTCAGCCTTGACGTGTTGAGAGAAATTGAATCAACCCAGATAATTCAATAGCCTAGCAAAAACTTGATTTCTACCATGCTAGCTTTGGGTAAGGGTAAATGTTTGCATCAAATAAGACAAGGAAAATACATCAGAGCTGTAGCCCCATCAACCAGAGAGTTCTTGTTCCATATACATCTCAACATGAATCACTCGTGAAGAACAGCCATTAAAATTTTGTCATAACTGAATTTCCTTGAAAACCAAGAAAATCCCCCAACTATCCTACCACCGGAGTTGAAAAAAAGCATAAGATAAGATCAGGAAAAGCTAACAATGCAAGCCCAATCCCAGATGTGGCAGTCACCCTGCTGCTATTCATTGGATGCAGCACTGTTTTCTTTTTATGACAGCTTTGCAGTGCTAATGAATGACAACATATTTGGACAAGGATTGACTGTAGTGATCATTTCTTTCTACTGTATATACATAAAAGAAACCCACAGAACTAGATAATGATTAGTGTTTTCATCTGCCATACATTAAATTGAAGTACCTTCACACATATAATGTAATAGAGCATTGAGAAAACATATTGCCCGTGTGTTATTTCATTGGTCAGACCAGTTATCCATAGAGGCTGTATTTAGTAACATTTATCGATAGTGATGTCATGCCAACAAGGCACCCACATGAAGCGAAAGCACTATGAAGATTTCTACTTTAACTACTTCAACTAATTTAAATGATTTTCGCAGTTCATCAACATGAGTAGCATTCAATGGTTTATGAGCAGTAATCTACTCAAAATCGACACTTTTAGGATTTTAACATTCAAAAATCTCAACTTCACATTATACATACAATTTTCAAGCATGGACATATAGATTTAACAGAATTAGGCCTCCTCCTAGATGCACTTTTAGGGTCTTTAAATGCTTGAGGGGGATTCTAAATTCTGTACTAAAGTTTTTCCCATCCTATTTTATGCAGATCCTACATTAATTCATAGTTACTGAGACAGAAACTTGAATGTTTAAATCGCATAAATGATCAACATTCTAATAAATTGTGCAATAGATTTCCGGAAAAAACCTGTGATGTATTGAGAAATTAATTGATGTTCTTATGATAGATCACTAGGTGTTGTCCAAAATGTAAATGAATTTTGAAATACATCAGAGGTTTTCCTCTAAATCTATTTTTAAATTTAGTGGAAGATCAAATCTCTTATTATGATACATTATATCTTTTTATCTACTTGTGGTCTAGAGGTAACGTGGAGCAATCATCCCCACAGGCAATTTGGAATGTGGCACATATGAACTCAAGGTAGAGATGTTCAGATCTTGTGAAGGACTTTTCCTAAATCTACTTCTATTACAGCCCATACAATACTACTGTAAAACTAATCCTTGGTAAAACAATAGATTGATCAATGTAACCTTCTGAAGATGCCAGAGAATAGTATACTAAGTTTTGAATTGATTTTTTGTCTATGTTATTCTTCAATGTTCCAGTTCAAAATCAGTAATGTCATTTACAGGTGACATAATTTATTCATATCTCTGTTTCTCATCAAGGAAAGAACAGGTCTCATCATTATCAAAAGATCTGGGATGTAAGTATCCGCTATAAACATCTATCATAGACATGTTGAAGGAAGATTACTGGATCTCTCACAGCATGCAATGGTAGTCATATTTTCCGGTGCATCGCCTTCAGCCAAAGCCCAAATCACTGGAACAGTGAGTTGACAGATATTGGAAGCTGAAAATCTCTGGCAGCACTGAAATCTCCTTGTGCAGCAAAGATTTTCTTCACTGCTTTCTTCACTGACAAATAAGATGAGGATCTGCAGAAGTGATTGCTAGTTCCTGGGCTCATGTGGTCTCTATCTGAGCAACTAGAACCCTATATTCGACCCCCTTGATAAAACTCCTTCCAGAATGCCAGTTTGGGTTTGGCTCCCTTTTCTCCCCTTGCACATGTGGGATGAAGATGTATTGGAGGCTATTGGAAATACAATTGGGATATAAAAAAAAGTGTGTTGCTCTCAGAAAGAAGTTTTTTTATTGCCAAAATCCTTGTGGAAGTGGACCACATTAAAGGGCTCCCAAAAGGCATCCAAGGATAGGAAACTTAATTTCCTCACATAAGCTTGACAGTGAACAAATTTCATTTAAATGCAATTTATGCGACAAACATGGCCATCTCCTAGGAGATTGCCTCAAGAAAATTAAGGGAGCTAATACTAAGTATGGTCTGTTAATGTTATGAACAAGAATAGCAGAGAAACAAAAGATTCTTAACACAAAATATGCAAGAATAGATGACACAAAAAAACACTAATATTTATCCTAGGAAAACCCTCCAACTTGAGGGGAAAAACCCAGACACACAAGAAATGATGCTTTATTGATAAAATAATAGAGATCTAATACAATGCTTCAAACTGAACCAGCAATCCATCTACTACACACACAACCAGCAATATAATGCGTGTCTAACATCCAACCAATGCATAGGACAGAAATATATAGAAGACTTGACTCTTCATCTTCGAAATTGAAGACTCTTTACATTCCAAGCACAAGTCTCTTCATTTCAAATGGATGTCTCTTCACATCTCCATGCAAGTCTTTTCAATTTCCAAATGCAAGACCCTTCACAATTCTTGGACAAGTGATTCGCTTTCAGGAGAAAGATAACTCCCGACGCTATATAACATCAACACTCCCTCTTAGATAGGGAGGTATCTTTCCAGATTCTCATGTCATGGAATCTCTCAACATGACCCTCACAATGGCTACACCCATTGTGAGAAAACCAAAAAATTTATCACGGATTCTCTCAATGTGATATCGTCATCTCAACACGACGTTCACCATGGCTACTCCCTGAGGATGAATAACACAAGAGCATGGCTACACCCATTGTGAGAAAACCAAAAAATTTATCACGGATTCTCTCAATGTGATATCGTCATCTCAACATGACGTTCATTGTGGCTACTCCCAAAGGGTGAATAACACAAGAGCTAAGTCATGGAGTCTCTCACATGACATCCACCATAGCTACTCCGAGAGGGTGGATCCACCATAGCAACTCCCAGAGGGTGGAACAAGGGCTTTCACCTCAAACTTCTTTCGCAAAGAAGAATGCATTAACAAGGGATTGCACCTCGAACTTCTCCCTCTCAAAGAAAAACTCATTAAAACATATAAAATATCATCTGAATGCTGAGACTCCCTCTCAACGGGGGCATCAATCTCATGGCTTTGATTATCACAATACCAGGAAATTGGCTCCAATGTTTGTCCAACAATGAGCTTTTGCAGTCACACTGCTACACAAGTTTGTTGATCCTCTGCAAAGGACTTGGCATTCTACATCTGCCACTCAAGCTATCTCTGAATCTGATTGCTGCAGCTGAATAGTCTCCCTCTGAATGCCATTTCTTCCTCTTCAAAGAAACTAATTGCAATGAAAATCTGAATAGGTTCTTTCTCTTTAATGAGGTTATGTGCCATCAATTCAGTCCCATGGCTGCAAGTAGCGTTCCCATGTTCATTTCTATAGCCTGCATGACTTTGCATGTAATCTCTCATCATCTCGTTGCTTCTCGATCCGTCTTGGAAGCATTTTTAGAGACATTAGCAATAGTTCATAGAATCAAACTATTCATAAAAAGAAAATATACAGATCAATGCTAAAAGCATAATACATGATTCACTATTCTCAATATTATAGCATGAATTAACTACATAAAATTTATGATCAATATTCAAATACTTATCTCTTTACTACCTAAATTTCCTCACAATGCACCAATAGATCTTTCGCCATCACACAGTTATAGAAAATGAAATATTTGAACACTAGTACATCTGTTATCCTCATAGACATGAATGCCAAACATGTAAGCATAGACGAACATGACAACATCCTCCATGTCTAGGTAAGAAGCTTCATCAAAGATTCTACCCTCCAAGGCTCTTTAGCTACACGTTCTCATATGAATCCCTCATTTTGAACAGCATATTCGACTCCCATTAGACATTACGATTCTTCTAGAATCCAATTGTTCTATTCTGGTTCGGATCGTTTCCTTAGACCCGCTCTGCTACCATGTTAATGTTATGAACTAGAATAGCAGAGAAACAAAAGATTCTTAACACAAAATATGCAAGAATAGATGACACAAAAAAGCACTAATATTTATCCTAGGAAAACCCTCCAATTTGAGGGGAAAAACCCAACCACACAAAAAATGATGCTTTATTGATAAAATAATAGAGATCTGTGTACAATGCTTCAAACTGAACCGGCAATCCATCTACTACACACAAAACCAGCAATATAATGCTTGTCTAACATCCAACCAATGCACAGGACAGAAATATATAGAAGACTTGACTCTTCATCTTTGAAACTGAAGGCTCTTTACATTCCAAGCACAAGTCTCTTCATTTCAAATGGATGTCTCTTCACATCTCCATGCAAGTCTTTTCAATTTCCAAATGCAAGACCCTTCGCATTTCTTGGACAAGTGATTCGCCTTCAGGAGAAAGATAACTCCCAACGCTATATAACATCAACATGGTCATAATTTAGGGTTTAGGCCAGGTCACCAAGGAAAAACAAAATCGCTCAAAAGCCAAAGCAACCCAAAAAGGAGCCCCTCACATCCAATACCTTCACAGCTTTAGATGAAGTGGTTGAGGAAGTAAAAGCAAAGAATGAGTCCAAGGAAGAGATCTTACTAGAGGAAAATGTGGGAAAAGCCAATGAGCATGTTTCCCCCATTCAGCTTGAGATACAATGCATTCCAATCCAAAGTAGCGAGCAAATGTTGGAAGAAATAGAACCTCCTTCCATTACGTCTTCTAGTAAAAAATCTCAATACACTAAAGGTAGGAAAAGAACAATGTGCAGACAAAAGATGCAGCACAAAATATTGTGGCTGGCACACAGATTACCATGCAATCGGTCATCAAAGCCAAAAAAAAAATCAGGTATGAAATATTAATTCTTTCTTTGAATATATATGAAGCTTAGGAGATGCCCAAAAAGACTACCTCAAAAGCCTCTTGAAAAATAAGAAACCAAATATTCTTCTTGGTAGTTTAGATGCTATTACTATAGTCTATAGTGAGAAAAGCTTGGCCTTTTGTTTCAGCTGGAATCATCACTATATGTCCTCAAATTTCACATTTGATGATCATTTATTGAAATGGCCACTGCATTAGAGTCACCCTAAACAAAAAAGACTTCTAATCTGAAGCCCACTCTCACATATGTGTACTCTCCAAAATTCCAAATCATTGTCACGATAAAAATACATGTTGGGACTCCATCAATGAAAATGCTAATCAAACTTTCCCTGCAAATTGGGTTCTTAGAGGGGACCTTAATCCTGTACTAAACCAAACTGAAAAGAAATGAGGTTTTCCTGTTGAGGATAAAGATTGGGAACTTGTGGAGGATATCATAAGCAATTGTGATTTGGAGGACACTAAACCAAAATAAGAAAAATACACTTGATCTAACAAGAGGACTGGACCTGCTTTCATAGCTGCTAGGTTAGATTTTTAATTTCTGAGGTACTCTTATCCGGGTCAGCAGAGGTTTAAAAAAATCTTATCCGGGTCAGCAGAGGTTTAAAAAAATTCAGTATACAAGAGCAGGCAGTAGAAGATGGCTCCAATCTCAATGTGTGACTCAAAACATTTCTGCCTTGGAGCCTCAAATTGAGGAAATACAAAGAAAAAGGACTCATAAAATGTCTTGATTGCAGCACCCAACATTATTCCAGTCCTGCTCAATCTTCTTCACAAGGAGGAATCTACTTAGAGGCTAAAATCTAGAATGCTTTGGCTTTCTGAGGGTCTGAGGGTGACCAAGACACTAATATTTTTACAACAAAAACCAGCAAAGAAGAAATTCAAACACCTTACCAACACTCCAATCCGTTGATGGAAAGCTTTTTGAATAGATGAAAAACAGCATAGAGCAAGTACTCAATCATTTTAGGCAGCTCAACCCAGATAAGAATTTGGACTGTGAATTTGAGTTAGATAGAGTTAATGGCGACATCCCTGACGCTGTTTCCTTAGATCTGAGTAGAGACTCTATAAGGACGCTGTTTCCTTAGATCTGAGTAGAGACTCTGTAAGGCAGTAACAACGGAGGGGCCGAAATCAGGTGTCTTTACAATGAGCAGAGAAAAGCCCCTGGCCCTAATGGCTCCAATGCAAATTTCTTCTAGGATTTCAAGGAGATTATTAAAACTATTCTTTTGGCAATTATCAAAGATTCTAAAGACTCCATAGACGATCAAATCTTCCTTCCTAGACTGATTCCAAAATAACCCCAAGCTGTGGGTGTAAACCGATAAAGACCAATCTCCCTCTACAATAATTCTTCTAAAAATTTCACCAAAATCTTATAAGAAAAGCTTGAAAAGGTCGTTCCCTAAACAAGAAAAGCTTGAAAAGGTCGTTCCCTAAACAAGAAAAGCAAAGTGATTTTGTCCCAATTACACATTTCTAAAGGATTCATCCTCACCCAAGAAGACATACACTCTAGCAAGCAAGATAACAAATAGATCATGGCAATTAAACTGGATATTGCTAATGCTTTTGATAGGCTAAATCACAAGATAGTCTTCAACCCTCTCAGAAAACTGGGGTTTGATGATCTTGTATGATGGATAAAGAAATGCATCAGCTTCTCTTGGGTAGCTCACTTGGTTAATGACAGCCCAGTAATTTTTTAGATCCTCTGCAGGCCGAACATAAGAGTGCTCCCTCTCACCCTAATTGTATATTATTTCAGGTAAGCTTCTTGACCAAACTCTTGACCATAAACAGCAGCAAAAAAATCCTTGAAGCTCCCATCTTCCAAAGTCGAAAGAAACTTAATCATGCCCAATTTGCTGATGAAGTGATTCTGTTGGGGAGAGCCACTCCCCAAATAGCTCAGAAATTTGCCTTAGTTCTCAAAGACTACTCTGTTGCAACTGTATGCTTTGGTAATTTTCCTTTCCCATTCCCACCTTGGGAAGCTGCAGCAATCTGCACAATTCTGAGGAATTTCAAGGTCAGTCCCAAACGAACTTTCTTTTTATTTAGGAGCACCTATTTCCTTTAATTAACAATACGAAAAGATTTGTACAAATTCCAAACGCACCTGGCTCACTGTTTGTATTCTCTACTCTCTCAATTTTAATAAACAATAGTGTTATGAGTAAGATGGAACGTCTCTTTAGGAAAATTATGTGAAGGGGGGAAGCACAACAACAAAAAGGAAATTTCACCTGGTCAAGTGGGAGCAAATCACCAACAAGAACAAAGGGGGCTTTACCAGAGATGTCTTAGACCACCAAAAAGTCTTGGCTGCTAAACTAATCTGGAGAATGATTGTAAGCAAGGACAAATGGTGGGAATCTTTCCTATGCAATAAAAAAACAATTGCCACATTATCAATGGCTGTCTCAAAAACAATATCGATATGCAGAAAACTCCTATTTGGAGAAACTCGGCAATCGCCTTTAAGTTAATCACCACTCAACTGTCTTGGATGTCTGGTAATGGTGAAAAAATCCACCTTGAAAGGACATAATTTCAGAAAATTGTAGACCCCTAATTTGCGGAAGCAACGTAGACTCCTACTTGCGTATGTCTTGAAGATTGGCTTCTTGCTCAAATCATTGGCTTCCTCAATCAAGTAAACTTTCAGAGCTCTCTAAACTCAAGTATGGATTGGATCTTAACATCCCCCTGGCTATGCACATTGACTGGCTCGCATTTGTCTCTTCTATGGAAGAAGACAATTCATTGATCTCAGCAGTGAGGACAAGCTCATTTGGGGTAGCATATGTGGGTCAGTATATTATTCTGTGAGCAAATGACAGAAGCTGCTCAATGGTAGATTTCCAATCATGCAAAAATGGAAACATATTTGGCACAAGAATGTCATCTCAAGATTAATTGCTTATTTGGGATCATGACGTAAAACCAGCAGGTAAACCTTACACAACCTGAGAAGAAGATGTATAATTGCCCCAAATTCGTGTGTTCTTTGTAAGTTAGCTGAAGAAAACAGAACATCATTTCAACTTGTTGTCATCCCTGACTCTTTTAAGGTAGCAATTGATCTTCCAACCTCTGTTCAAGGAGTGACAACTGATTCTCAATGGCCTGCTGATGTCAAACTTCTATTCCCTTGGCATATCCTTTGAGAGCTTTGGAAGGCAAGGAAACTCTTAGCAATTTCCCCTCCAATGGTTATCAGGTCACACGATCTATTCCATACTCTAGCAGACTGCCTCTTACAACTATAATCTCACCAAGAACGGGAAACAGAACAAGAAGGATAATCCCCCTCCTGCCACCCCCCTGGCTTCACAGTCTTCATTGACGAGGCCTCGAAGAGTAGCCCATGTCAAGTAGCCCATGTCGGGCTGTGAGAGGGAGAATCATTCTTCTAAATAGCAAAGCGTATCCGAGATATGCGGCTGATATAGGCTCCACTGCAAACAACAATGCTAAAACCCAAGCTCTTAAAATGGAAGTTTTTCCGGCCAAAGAGGGATATCTTGATTATTTTTAGGTTTTTAGAAACTTTTAGAAACTCGCAACTCATGGTCAACATGGTTTCAGCTGCGCATTACAAATCTGTCAGTTTCAAATACATAATCTTAACTCATACATAATCTGGTTAACCTATTCACTCGGGTGGATTTTGAGCACACTCGATTGAAGCTAGGTAATATAGGAGTCACCCTTCCAGTTGGAACTCTTCATCTCTGGTGCAGCCATACTGAACAATGAAGAGCTCTTTACAGTTTTGTAAATCATGGACCTCAATGTCTGTCTGCTGCCATTCGACTGTCTCTGCCTTGACGGCTCTTCTTGTATTCGATGCTTGTCTTAGCATCTCCCTTGCACACTTGTTTCTTCCGTGCATAGACAAATCCCTTAATTTTATAAATAAATAATAATCATTATTTGCTATTACGCCGTCGTAAGAGCAGGAAAAATTTGAAAGGATAAAGAATCTTTCACACGCATTTAATAGATGTCTATCTTTCAAATTTCTAAACTGAAGCAAAAATAAGTGTTATAACCTAGAATAATGTTTGAATGGGTGTCCATCCGGCAGTCTGGATACGCTATGAAGCAGTACAGATTCCTCCAACAGCATTGGTCTGCATCTTGACCGTTCCTTGATAACGTTTTAGTCAAGTTAGTAGCTCAACGGTTAATTTAAAGAAACTAAAAGTCATGTAATTATCACTTAGAAATGTTCATTTTCGAGCCAAACAACAAGTTAATAAATAAGATCCCCCTTTTGAAGTTTAACAACTGATTTCTTTCCGTTTACCTCATATATTATACAATCTTTTAGAACAAAATACCTAAGAACCTGCAACTCGATTAATTTACTTAACAAGTTGCTTAGCCACTAAAATATCAGGTTTAATCATACCATAACAGAAGGAAGCAAAAATCATAGATCTTAAAAATTGATTATAATCACAAAATAAAAGATTAGTCAGAATCTTCATCTTCGCCCGGTCTCATAGACTGCTCAAAGTCTGCATCCATGATAACCCCGCGCACAACATGAACAACAATTTCCCCTTTTTTCAAGTCAGTAACTTCACAGCTTATATTATTTACATATAAAACCCCCTTAGAAGACTTAGCCACTTGCAAACTAAATCCAGACAGAGAATCCACAACCACCTCGCCGTATATCGGAACGGACCTCGAGAGCAAATGCAATGGAACCGTACTGTACCCTAAAATTCTCGAAACAATCGCCACTGTATTATCAACTGTCGAATTCTTAACCACTTCGTCTGTAAAATTCCATCTCCGGTCTGAATTATCTTTCAGCCCTAAAATGCGCCGGAAATCTTGCTCCGCCGGAACAAATACAGTAAACGGCAGGTCGTGCGGCAACATCCCGACCATCATTTCGCCGAAAAATCCCCAAGCAGCACGAGATTTAACTACACTTGGGTTTCTAGGATTGAAATGTTTCTCTAGTCTTTTGGGGTTTAGTCGTACAGTGCTGTGGTCTTCTGAGTCGATGGGGAGCTCGAAGACGAAAAGCAACCAGAATAAAATACAGAAGAATGTAAAGACAATGAAAAGTGATCTACAGAAGAGCTTCAAAGGATAAGGAGGGGAATCCACCATTCTTGTTCTGGTAGGTGTTCCTGACGGATTTGATCGCCTTATTTGACCATCCATCTTGCCTAGTAGTACACTTTACAGTTCTTTGAAACATCGGCCATTCGCTTCGGACTGGGATTCGCTCTCGGGACTTCCACCATATAAAAAAGCCTGAGAGCTCGCCTGCGTTCTGGTAAACGTGGTTTTCTGGTTTAACATCGCAATAAAAGACCTCTTTAAATTGACAGCAAAGTAATCTACTGATCACATGGAAGTAAGTGGCTTCAGTGATTGTTTTTACCCATGTGAGGAAATTTTAGGAGTCAAATGACAACATGTAGACGGGTACTAGCACTATTTATAGCTAACTTCTCATATCTTAAGTTCTTAGCCGGTACACAGATTTTGATGATTTTCTTTGGTTGTCTTTGTATACAACTAAAATGTTCATAGTTATTATTTTGGCTTTCGGGTAGGGGAAAGTAAAGTAGTGCTAGAGGGTTCAATAATCATGATATTTTTGTCATGTTGACCCCCCAATTACTAATACTAAAGGAGCCCTAAAAATGAAAACACATGTACCAATAGTCGATCACACATGTACTAATAGCCGATCATTTTTAACCTTTTTTGGTTGGTAATTGGCCCATTTGCGCACCACTATTGGGACATTTTGTAACGACTACTAGGACATTTGGCCACAAGTACTAGCATTTTTGAGTAAATGACTATTGGTGTAAGAACATAGTGGGTATCAGGCGGCACTTTGAAAATGACATTTTTTTACCACTTTGTGTTCAACAATCCCTATAGAGATATATGTGAATACCCAGAAGCCGAAACCTTAGCTTTAAGCTCTTAACTCGCATACGGAGCTATTGAAAAAATTCTCAAAATCTGACTTGTGGTTTAGGAGTTCTAGGTGCACGAAGTTAGCTTGGGCGACTACTAGGGACTTTCTTGTAGTGATGATGAAGGTTGTGGGTTTCGTTATATACGCAAGGGTCAAAAAGTGGTTATTTTTGAGTTGACATCCCATACATATTCCTTATTATTTCCATTAACTATTCACTTTGACCACCATAAAATTTGTACAATTGATCCAATTCCTATGCACAAATGTCTCAATAACCATGCACTATTGGTACTAATAAAGTTGCACGATTGGTCTAATTACTAACTTTTTTTCTAGTTATTGGGTATACCAATGGGCAGCGATTAGCCCACTAGATGATTTTTTAGTAGGTTTTTAGTTAGCGAATTTTGATGAATGATAATTGAAACATGGGCGATAACTAGGCCCCTTTCCCTATGTATTTTTTTCATAGAACAACAATTATGTGTTTGTAGAAATTTCTTATGCCAACCTACCTCTATTTCCCCCTCGATTTTTTTCACTTCCTCTAGGTAGTCTCAATCTTATCTCTCCCTTCTTTACCTTGTTGGAATGACTTATGGAAAGCTGGGACTGAGAAGGGAGGAGTGAATCGGTACCACAAAAAAAAAACATAAACTGTATATTGTTGTTGGTGTTTGTTGATTGCTAAATTCAATAACTTGAAATAAAACATAAAACATAACATGCAAACATTCAAGTAAATGAACTCATAACTCCATGATTTTGTTTACGCAGAAATCATTGGTTAGAGGACAAAACTGGGCGGGGATGACACCCACAACCTTCACTAACTGCAGTATAAAGGGTGCTTGGTTAGAGCTTACATAGTTTAGCCATTTTGATAGCTTACCCAGTTAAGAGTATACAAAGACTTGTTAAGTCTACACTTAGAGATGTACCATGTTAAAGGTCTTACATAGATTAGATCGGTTAAGATCTACCCAATATTGGGATTTCTAGCTCTCAATACAATAGTATTAGCAACTTACAAATGTATGTTATAATGCATCAAATACAAATGTTGATCAGACTCTGTGTGCTCTTAAATACTTGTGTTACCTCAATTCAATCTGTAACACTGCTCGGTATTGCTCTACTATAGCAAGATATCAGCTCGGTGCTCTCTGCTCTGATTTCTGTTCTTCAATAACAGCCTTCTCCGTACTCTATCACTTTCTCCTTTGTCGTCTCTATCTCTTTTTTCTGCTCTATTTTCTATCCATTTCGTATAAGATTTATTGCCTCTTAATCTTATTTGTTAGGTCGCTAATAAATTATTTCAACCGTTAGATCTTCTTTTCCGCTCGGTGACCCTGTCACTTTTACCTTGGTACTTAGTTTTTTCTTAGAAATAGCAATCTTTTATTAACCGCTTAATCTGCTTTTCAGATCTTCTCTTTGAATTATTTCATTCATTGATTGTGTAACAAACTCATTATTGTGCATTGTATGATCACAATTAATATTGTAAAAAGGTATTAAATGCATCATTATCACTTTACAATCCTTTAAGTAACTCGGTAGAGTAACTTATCTTCACTCGGTTAACTTGTTTTCAGTACTCGGTAACTGTCAACTCGGTGTACTATCTGTGCTCTTGGTATTCGGTAAATTGTGTGCTCTTGGTGTAGCATCTGCGCTTTATCGACTTAACTGCCTTGCTCGGTGTCCATTACCGACTACTCATATATTTACATTTATGCCTTTCATTGATTGAATCTTCTGATTCTTATGACTTTGTCTAAACTAATGACAACAAAATATCATATAGAGACAACGATCTCCCCTTTGACATTAGTTGAGCATTTTGACAAAAACTTCAAAGTGATCAAAACTTAGTAACTCCCCCTTGGATGTTACTCTCTATACTCTTCTCTTCTTTTTCTCCTTTTCACATATATACCTTTTTGTTTGCATTTTCTATTGACTCTTTTTGCTTTTTTTTTAAATTTTCAGACTATATATATTTCCCCCTTTTTTTGACAAAAAGTCTCAACAAAAACTTAAATATCAAAAATGTGTTTATACCTCTATTGCAATCCGGCTAGTATAGTCTCCCAAGTGTCTCAGAGAGAGATTCTGTAATATCACAATATGCTCATTGATATCTGTCAATAAGTCAACAATAGTATCCAGGGTGCTAACCTCTGGAAAACTTGCCAGTTCCTTGCCTATCTTCAGGTGTGTTTGCATTGATTGCATGTCGGGAATGACTAGTGCTTTCAGCTCAAGCAACTCTAGTCTCAGCTTGTTCTCTTCCTGTATCAATGAGAGTTGAACTCCCATGAGTTCCTATATCTTTGAGTAAAGCGGCTGGAATTCTCCAGGCTCAGTAGTGATCTTAGCAAGCTGCTCAATTAGCTCTTTCTCAGTTTTTGCCTCCTTCTTCTTAATGTCCTCGGTAAATGTAGAAAGAATATAGACTTTCCGAAATAATGAAGTGATGAACTGCAAATGTTCAAGTCAACTTTGGAACATAACTCAAAAAGAGTTACCTTTGCTATAGCAATGTTCTATTGTAGGTCCTCCATTAGTTTCTTCTCCATTGATATCTTGTGGGTCTTCAACATGTAATCAGTCATATCTTTATTCGGCCCTTTAATTTGTTGGACTAGAGTTCCAACTTGATCTAGTATTGGCTATGACTCATCAATGGTAGCATCAGGAATAATTTCTTGGAAAACTTCTTTCACATCCTCTAAGATATCAACCTTTTTCTTTTTCAGCAATAGCTTTTCTTGTTCATCTTTTCTTCTTACTAGCTTTGCATAGATATTCAACTCCTTGGGCTTCATCTTGTTTGGGTCTCTTGCTGGTATTATGATTGGCTCACCCAAATCTATGATTTGCTTCCTCTTCTTACCCTTCTTTGTTTTACTCTATTTTCTCTCTCTAATAGAGCATTTAGAATGTGGTGCCATTGTTGCATCTGGTGAGTCAGTGTGGTGAACGACTATGCTCTCTTGTGCTTTTACTTCCTCTTTTTGTTTAGTTTCTACTTTCTTTGTATCCTTGTCCTTCTGACTTGATTCCTATAACATTTCTTTTTTTGTCTCTTGTTGCTTGGGATCATTCTGAACATGTGATGTGTCGGTCATTGGTGTGTTCGGCTTCTATCCTTCTATGTCAGTTGGAGTTTCCAACTCGGTATCCTTCTATTGTTCGGTCTTGGTAGCCTCAGGCTTATCAACATTTACACTGCCTGTATCAATTGGTGGCTCGGTTTCCATAACTTGTGTAGCATTAGTGGTACCAATTTGCATAATAGAGTAGCTTTGTACTTGTACTAATACAGGATCAGTACTATGCAATGGTGTAACATCTACTTCCATGCACTCGGTGTCTGGTACTTCAACATTCATTACATATTCATCTTTTGATAATTCCTTTGTAGGATCAATCTCCTTCGATGCATCTTCTATAATTAGATATGCGTTGTCAATAGTAAGATCAATCGGATCTTCTTGGCCTGTTTTGTTCTTTATTTTCTTAGTGATAGATCACTTTGGTACTTCGTTGCATCAGGTTGCTCGATAGCAGATATACCAAATATATCTCTCCATTTAGCATCAGTTTCCCTGTCAACAGATAGTATATCTCCATTCATTATCCTCATGGCTCTTCCTTTAACCAAAAATTTCTTCGAAAGTTTCTTCAATATCAGATGGTGCCAGGTCGGGAATAATATGCACTAGAGATCTTTCTCTCATTTCCTTCTCAGCATTAATAGCATACTTCCAACGTGAATCAATTTTGCTATAGAGTTCATCAGGTAGCTTATTTGCAATCTCAATAGGAGTCACTCTATGTCTTAGTAATGTCACAACAATTGCATCTTCAATCTTTTTCTTATCTTCCTCATTTCTCTTCAAATACTTGACTGTTCTAAATCCTCTGAATCCTCCTGATTCCTTTAATCCTTCCAAAAAGTAATCAAGACTCTGTGGAGCTAGTGAGAGTTGAGCTACTGGAACTAATTTATCTGGCTCTTCAGATTCAGTCTCACTATCTTTTCCAAGTATTAACTTCCTTCTTGAACTTATAACAGGTTTTCCTCCTTGGGTTCTCCTGTATGTTTTACATTTCAGTTGAACAATTTCTTCAATAACCTTTTCCTTTGGTTTCATTGAAGATCTGGTGTATCTTCCAATTTCCCTCATGCTCGGTGAAGCCACAAGTGCAAGTTGTTTCTCAGCAACAATAATAGCTTTCTCATCATTTGTGTCCTCAACACTTGTCTCACCCACTTGCAATGTCTTAGACAGATTATCAATCATTTTTCTTGTTTTCTTGTCTGCCTTGGGTATCACTATGTTATGCTTATTTCTCACTTTCACCTCTTCATAGGTGTCATACCTCATAGCTTTGGGATCAATAGGTTTAGCAAGTAGTTCTTCAATCTGTTGTGGTCCAATGTCAATGTCTAGTTCATAACCTATTGATTGTATCCATTCGATTCTAGGATCAACAACCTTGATTATACAAGTGTCAGTGTCAACCTAAAACATATATTATCTTGATACTTTTCAACTAGTTGAGGTGGTATCCTATACCTCTTATGCATTCTTTCTTGGAAATTTAGAAAATATTCAGACATGATAACATCAAAATTGTCTCCTAAACTCTGTATGTACTCATTTATCTGATAAAGAATAGGTCTTTTGGGGATCCAAAATACATCTCCAATGGAGGGAAATGAATTCTGACAATAGAAGAATATACATACCAATAATGAACCAAACTTTAGTGTATTAGTCTTTGCTTTCCTATTTGTGTTCATATTGTCTTCTAGTTATTTCAGCAAGATTTCACATACATCCAACTTGAGTCCTTTCTTTACTAACTTGTATGCCAAATTCATTGCTCTACATGGTACACTATCCACTTGGGATGATTGGAATACTTGGTATGATAAGATGTTGCAAGCATACCGCAACTCGGGGTCTGTAACTATGGATATTCTCATCCCTCTGCCATCCCATTGTGCTTTAGTGAGCTCGATGAACTTACCCTTGTCGATTTGCTTTGTGGCTTTGGGCTTGTCTCCGATGGGGAATCCAATAATGATATGCAATACATCCTTAGTGATTTTGACAGGTTCATCTAACCACATGAATTAGTCATGTACTCGGCTGAGTACCATTCTTATCCATTCTATCTTTAAAAACCTCGGTAAGTGAACAACGTGAGTCAAACCTTTTGCTTCCAGGTGAATATGCTCATCCTTCACTTTCCCATTCTCACATAACTTGTTGGATGATGTATCAATTTCAGCTTTGCACAAATCCTCAATCTTACAATGTATAAACGTGCGTACATCCTTGATCAAAATAACTCTCGGTGGTATCGAAGATAAGGCTCCCACCATATCTATCTCGACGACTATAGCTAGTGGTAATTTATACTTTAGATTAACTGGTTCCACTTCCTTTACAACTGTAGGTGTCTATAACTTTGGTGCCATGACTAATCTTCAAGTGTTTCGACTAAACAAAATAGGGCATGCTTCGACAAACCATGAATTTGCAAAACTCAACTCGGAAATATCTCAAATTTTCTAAAAAATCTTGCAAAGATTCACAAAATACCTCGTTGTTAGTTGAATTCGCTCGGGATTGTCACTCTGCAATTGTGCTCGATGTTCTTTTGTAGACGTTAGGTTCAAATGATTTGCAAAATCGTGTATTTATACTTTTTCCTCGATTTAGGATTTCCAATGGCTCTATTAATGTGCATTAAATGCGCTTGCCGAGTCCCTTTTAACTTTATAACTGACTGCATAGTTACTTTTCTCAACCAAGTTAAAAAAAAAAAAACTATATATAATAATATTCATCCAAAACTTATACAACTTATCCAATTGCATCTTAATATGCTGATATGGATCTCAACTCTATTTCTAGGAACTGAAGTAGGATTTATTATAAGCATGTAGTTCCTACATACCTCTCACCGATTAGGTGGAGCTCGGTGCAACCAACTCGGTAGAGATGGTGCAGTATGTGCCTCCGGATGATGTCCCTTCATCATGAGTCTTTCTCCTCCAGGTTTTGTTTATTTGTTCTCAAATTTCCTCAAGATTAGTAGGGGCTTTTACTTCAGATTCATCTTCGGTCGGTGCATCACCTCGGTCTCTACAATTCCTCACAAGGTGTCCTACCTTATGACAATGAAAAAATCCCATGCCAGGATTTCTCCATGCTCTTATGTTGTTCCTTTTGTGCATCAACATGCAATTTGCATCAATGTGTCCATACCTTCCATAGGATAAACATGAAATTCTTGTATTATAGTCCCATGGTATAGAAATACCTGCTCGGTTGGTTTCAGTAGTCTCTCGGTTAGGCTTCCAATTGTCATTTCTTTTCTTTGTTTTGCACTCTTCATCTTTGTGTCCAAACTTATTACAATTCTTTCAGTAACCATCAAACTTAGGTTTCCTTGAATTGTTAGCAAGATTAGTTTTGCATTCAAATGCTTGATGTCTATACCTATTACATCTAAAACAATAACCATCAAACTTAGGTATACTCGGTGATTTACCTTTCTTGCTCGTGCAAACATTAGCAGTATGTCTAGGCTTCCCACAGTAATTGCAACTTGGCTTCTTTTGTCTCGGTGGGGATGTAGTACTTTCATCTCTCTGTGCTTTTGATGATTTTCCTTTCTCAGTGGTGTTGTTCTCTTTGAATCCAATACCTATTTTTTCATTTATTTATTTCTAATTCTTGAATTGTTGATTTAGAGAATTTAGTGATTCTTCGTTTCTTTTCAGTATTGCATTTGCATCTTTCTCACCTTTCAGTCTTTGTTCCATTCTTTCAATTTAAAATTTCAACGCTTGATTTTCAAATTATTTTCTTTTGTTATCTTGATTTGCACTCAGAAGTTGATCGGCCATGTCATAGAGAACTTGGGTTATTCTCATGATCTCACTATCTTTTTCCAATAGCTTCATTTCAACTTGTCTTTTATCATCTTCTGCCATTTTATTTTCATCTTCAAAAATCCTCTTTCCTTCAATCAATTCAGTCATTCTTATCATGTTGGTTTCAAGATCTATCTTCATTAGGCCCAACTACTCGGTAAGTGTATCATTATTTTCTAGTAGTTCTTTTATAGTTGTTTCAGATTTATCAGTAGCGTTGCCTTCATATGTTGTTTCAAGTGTATCAACGTGTTCTTTTGTAACCTTTAGTTTGGTGGTACCCTAAATTTTGAGAATTTAGAAGTCCCAATATATTATCAAGAAGAAAGTTTCTTCATACTAAAAAAATTAAAGGAAGGAAACTTTATGACACAAATAAATAGAACTAAATAATCGAA
>MU228212.1:3643564-3653800 GCA_018584345.1 Thuja plicata
TATATATATATATATAACCAGCTGAAAATGTTCTTTTTACAAAAAATGAAATTAATCCAAAAAAAAACATGGTGGTTTTAAATGGAGGACGGGGCGGGGCGGACCGAAACCCTACCCCGACCCCCGATCCTCCCCTTTCTTCCATGGGCATGGTCGGTGGGGCACGCAACCCGCTGTGTTATCACAATGGGGCCGCAACGCGGCCTCGACTGTGATACCATAGTGGGGAGCGTTGCTCATCCACCACCGGCCCCTCCTTCCCTTCGGTGCTCATAGCCTTCGCGCTGCCGAGCTGCCTCCCACTTGCCCACTCCCCTTCTGTTGTAACACTCTTGTCGTGTACCACTGGGTGTAGCGCATAGCGTCGCCCGACCTCGTCTCTCCTCACACACATCATTTCGATGCGCTAGCCCTCCACCTGTGCTCAAAACACCACCTCTGCCGCTTACAACTAGTTTCTCGGCTGCAAAACCCACAACGCTACCTCCACCTTGGCCATCTAGCCATATCATGTCGCCTCTTTCACGGGTATGGCTAGGGTTTCAAAACCCTAGCCTCTTCCCTAATAAAAGAAAATGATTAAAAAAAACTATTAATAGAGAATAAAACATTAAGCATAAATCATAGAGGCTTAAGAAAATATACAAAGGTATAAATTTATTTTTATAGATTTTTGGGGAGCAAAGTTATATTTAGATTAGATTTTTAATTTCAAATTGGATTTCAAATTTCTATTCTAAATGGCTTAGTTGTCATTATGGACTTTAAGGTTAGAATTTGCTAGAAGATTTATTAATTAAAGAAATTAATCCTTAATAAATTAAGATTAAAATCTAATCAAGTTTTAAATTTGAACTTAATTTATTATTAAAGTGGAATTAGTATAGTCATATTTTTAAGGAAATTAGATGTTTTAAATTACCTTAAGTTTGGACTTAAAATGGTTTAATTATAGATTATTATTAAAGTTCATTTGTTAGAAATAAATTAATGATTTAATTAGAACATTATTAAAATCATATGTATTAGCAATTACCTATTACTAGATTTAAGGTTATTAAATTAATTTGAAAGGATTTAAATTAAAAGGTATAATATGTATAGGGTTTTAATGCGTTAATATTTTAATTTTAATCTATTAGTTAAATATTAATTTCTTTGGGTCATCCCTTGAAATAGGATGAAATTGATTTAACATGTAAATCAATTTGATATCAATAAATATTATTTAATAAGATTATTATCTAGTTTTATTAAATTAATACATTGCTTTAAGTATTCATTTAAATATGATTAAATAAGTAATAATGATAATAATCAACTGAACATTGATGTAATTATCTTTAGTGATCTCTTAAAAGTGGGTTAATTTAGTGGGGTTATTACTATTTAGATTATTATTGAAACCTTTGTAACCCTAGTGCTAACTCTATCCTTTGAAGGCAGTTTAGAGATCATTATGGACTAACCGACTAGTGGATTAACTTAGTCAAACCTAGTCAACCAAAATCTACTCGAACCTATTGAGGGTTCTTAACTTATAACTATAAACCTAACTAGTACACAACTAGAGACATGAGTACGTACAAACATAGATATCATTAGACATTTAGAATAAAAATCATGTGTGTTTTGCTTAACTTTTGGCCATGACATTTTGGTATGAGAGCCCAGTTTTCAATGTTGGGAACCTAAAACCCACTACACAATAACTAAACTATTTCAAATGCTTGTGTAGGATGCCTCCTATTATACGACATGACCATCAGTGTGGACGTGGGCATAGACATGTCCCTCAGATCATGAGGAGATACGACCAAAGGTAGAGGTTCTTAGAGGAAATCAAGATCTCCGTCCCGAACCACCTCCTAATCTCAATGCAAACATATTGATGGCACTACAAAACCTTGTTGGGCTTATCCTAGACAGAATGCCTCTAGTTGTACAATAGAATGTACAACAGGATTTAGAAGGACAAAGGTCCTCAACTAGAGAATGGAGTAGGAGCCCACCTCCTAGATTTGCTGAGGAGTAGGTAGAGCACGAGATTGGTTCCATTAGTGGACCAGAGCCTCCACCCAGGATTAAGGCTCATAGGTTTGAGAAACCTTCCCCAGATAGAGGGGATTAGATTAGAGAATTGATGCGGCTCTAGACACCTCTATTCTTAGGAGCTACATATGGGACAGAGGCTGAGTCATGGCTTCTGAGCCTTGAGAGGTGCTTTCATTTGCGTTCCTATGGGAGCAACCTTAAAGCATGATTTTCTATTCACCTTCTTAGAGAAGGATCCTCCACTTGGTGGAAATACGAGATATTCAAGGGGAACCTGGTTATAGACACCCTAACTTGGGATGCTTTTCTTGAGATATTTAAAGCCAGGTATCTGTCAGAGTAGTTCAGACAGGGTCACATAGACAAATTCTATGATCTCTAGTAGAGGGGACTTTCAGTAGTCCAATATGAGGGTAGGTTTATTGATCTCCTCCCTTATGTGGAGTATATGAGGGATGAGAAGCTGCAGGTCAAGAAATTCAAAAAGGGGTTGAATCCTGATATAGTGGGTAAGGTACACATGGTACCACCAAGAGACTTACGATTCACAGTGGATAGAACCTTGGTAGCCGAGGAAATAGTTAGAGGACCACAAGATGCATGAGATAAGTCACAGAATCATAATCCCACTCCTCATGCTTCAAGATATCAGAGACCCCCATGGAAGGGGAATCAGAGGAACTCATTAGGGTCATTTAGAACCCCACAGCCACAGCAGCCATAGCAGTTTCAGCAGAGCTAGAGACAGAGGCCACCTCAGGGATAGGAGGAATCTAAGCCCAAGAAGTTGCAATCACAGGGTCCTAGGAAGGACCAGAGACCTCAAGAACCTTATACACCTCTAGCATAGACTCAATAGTCCTCTAGGGGTGGATACAACGGGTCCTCTAGGAAAACAGGTTCACAATACTCTAGACCTCTAAGTGTGCAGATTCAGGGACATGGACCTTGTTACACATGTGGTTCCATGGGGTACATTTCTTGAGATTATCCTCAGGGAGAAACTCAGTGACCATCTATCTCAGAGCCTACAGTTGGAGGCATGGGAAAGGCCCATAGAGTATTCACAATAGTTGATAACCATCAGGCAAAGCATCGGGCCATAGTCATTAAGGCCATAGGTATGATCAAAGGTTGTAGTGTTTCTATATTGTTTGATACTAGAGCTACTGACTCTTTTATTTCTCCATTTGTGGTGGAGCATTGTGGGCTAGGGGTAGCTAGGAAAGATGTTAGATGGGAGGTAGATTTAGCTTCAAGAGCTAGAGTATCTATTACCTCCATGGTTAGAGATTGTTTGATTCACATTGGTGGTATAACCACCATAGAAGACCTCAAAGTTACTCCTCTTGGATCCTACAGTCTAGTACTTGGAATGGATTGGCTATGTTCCCACAAGGCCAAGTTAGATTTCTGTCAAAAGAGGATAGAATGCTTGGATGATGATGGCACTACTACAGTGATCTTTGGAGTCCAGATACCTATATCACCATCAGCAATAGAGATGATATCACCATCAGCGATAGAGATGATGAGGTAGAGAAGGATCCCTCATTAGATAATCATCACATTCTTCAAGAGTTTGCAGATGTATTCCCATCTGAGCTACCCGATATGACTCCTTGTAGGGCAGTTGAATTTTACATAGATCTTGTACTAGGAGTAGAGATAGTTTCCAGAGCACCTTATAGGATGACTACTAATGAGCTTAATGGGCTCAAGATATAGCTTGAGGAACTGTTAGAGAAATGACACATTCATTCTAGTGTTTCTCCTTGAGGTGCAACATTTATATTTGTAAAGAAGAATGATGGATCTCTTAGGTTGTGTATGGATTACTGTCATTTGAATAAAGTAACCACCAAGAATCGGTATCCACTTCCTAGGATTGATGACTTATTTGATCAGTTGCAGCATACCCGAGTGTTCTCAAAGATTGATCTTAAATTGGGATATCACCAATTGAGGATAGGGGATAGTGATATTCACAAGACCACATTCTGCACTAGATATGACCACTATGAGTTCGAATTGGTTCCATTCGGTCTTACGAATGCTCCAGTTGTATTCATGAGTCTCATGAATGGAGTATTTTGTACCTTCCTTGACAAGTTTATTATGGTATTCCTTGATGATATATTTGTTGGAAAGCTACAATGTAAACAATTGTTGTTTTGTCATTGATGTCAAACCTTAATTGGTGAGACTATTACTATCTATTTTGAGTACCATATCTATTGATTGCTGAAGAAGATTTGAAGGCAAGGATAACAAGAAGACCGAGTGAAATGGTTGAGTTATGGGAAACTACAAGGGTACTTGATTAGTTGGCACATTGGTAAAGTAATGTGTTGTTTAACTATAACACTAAGTTAAGATGCCAGTTTACTGGGAATAGTATATGCCGAGTGAAGTTTGTATTGACCGAACACTAGTGTACATCGATCATAATTTGTAGTGTCGACCAAGCGCCAGTAAATTGCCAAGGAAATCAGTGATGACCGAGTGGAAGAACACAGTGTTGGTTGAGCGCCAGTATTTTGGTAAATGTTGAGATTTGAGATCTTTGGCCAACATAATTGAATTTATTGGGATATGTAAAGTTAATGGTCCACATTATTTAATGCACAGGTAACCATAATTAACACATGGATTCAAGATTTAATTTGTGATTGCTTTAGAGAAGTAAATTAAATGTAAAAGATGGAAAGATCTGTTGGATCTAACCTAACCTAAGATCTACGATCTTGATTAAATGACAAAGATTTATTTTACCTAGATGAAGAGGTATAAGATAACCTCGAGGGGTTATTCAAATTGTGGAAAAAGTGTATGAAAGAGGATTGCATGGTTAATTGGCTGATTGACATGATCTAGCAGAGAAGGCTGAGCAAAGAAGCAGAGAGTTGCGAAAGTGATTGCTTGATGGATTTACAAGCATATTTGAAGATTAAAATGAGAATGGAGGCCACTCAGTGAATTAGCATTAGAGCTAAATTGGATATAGATTTGCAAAGTAAGTTGTATGTATCATATCACACCTACTGATTACTTTCTAACCATTGTATCAGTCAAAATCCTTTAACCAGGTTGACCTAACAGTCATTGTATAAATCCTTTGAGCAAGGTGACATTCAGGTGGAATGTTCTAAGTCCTCTAACAAGGCCACTCCTGACAGGGTGATTAAATCCTTTAACCAGGTCACATTTAGCAGTGTGTTTTGTAACCTTTAACAAGGTTGGCTCTTAACAGAGCTCACTTCAGAAGAGTGAAAATTTGGTAGCATGTTACTGGTGGTTTTTCCCAAATTGGGTTTCCATGTTAAATCTTGGTGTCAAGTTGTGTGAATTTTTATGTTGTGTTTTACCGTTAAGTTTTTGCAAGTTGATTACATTTGAACAGTAAACTGCATATTTATGTTGTTGATTTATGTTATTGCTACCGAGTAGATCTGAGTTGTTTAAAGTGCTATAAAGTTTCAATTGGTACATCTAGACCTATGGATAACTGATTCACCCCCCTCTCAGTCATTCTAAATGCATTCTAACAATATTAATATATTCTAAAGATGAGAAAGAGCATGAAGAGCACCTGAGACAAGTCTTACAGTGTCTAAGGGATAATCAGTTGTTCGACAGCTTCTCAAAGTGTGCATTTTTCAGACCAAAGGTTAAATATTTGGGGCATGTGATATGTGTTGATGGGATATCAGTAGACCCATCGAAGATAGATGCTATTATGGATTGGCCAACACCTAACACTGTGACCGAGGTGAGAAGTATAATGGGACTAGCCATGATCTTGATCTTGCAACAATGGTGCATGCCTTAGTGAGATGGAGACATTTATTCTTAAGACATCGGTTTGAGCTTCATTCAGACCATCAAAGTCTTTAGTATATATTCACTTAGCCAAACCTTAATGCTCGACAAAGAAGATGGATGGAGTTCTTGTGTGAATACAATTTTGATGTTCATTACATTAAGGGGAAAGAGAAGTTAGTCACAAATGCCTTGAGTAGGAGATGAAATGAGATTTATTCTATGTCCATCAACACAGATTTGAGATATCACATTCTTCATCACTTACATGTGGATGAGATGTATGCACATTTTAGTGAGTCGATTCGATCTCAGAGACCCCTTGAGGGGAAGTTTTCAGAGTACACATTGCAGTCCGATGGACTCTTACGTCATAAAGGACATTTATGTACCTTCTTTTGGAGGATTGCATGATTTTGTGATGCTAGAGGCTCATAGGGTTCCTTATGCAGCACATCCTAGAGTTAAGAAGATGCATGATTATTTGAGATAGCTGTATCATTGGCCAGGCATGAGATTGAAGATTGTTGAGATGATAGCTAGGTGCCTAGAATGCTAGAGGGTGAAGATAGAGCAATGCCATCTAGGTGGTCTTCTTCAACCTCACAAGATACTAGTGTGGAAGTGGGACACCATTTCTCTGGACTTTGTTGGTCTTCTTATATCATCTCGCCGCCACGATGCCATCATGGTAACAGTAGACAAATTGACCAAAGTGGCTCACTCTTCACCCGTGCATACTACCTTCACCATACCATCAATGGCACATGTGTTCTTGTGAGATATAGTCAGATTTCATGGCATACCTCGTAAGATCATCTCGGATAGAGATTCTCTCTTCACTTCATCCTTTTAGAGAGAATTACAGGCAACTATGGGCACTAGGCTTAATTTTAGTACAACCTATCACCCTAAGACATATTGATAGATTGAAAGGGTCGATCAGGTGTTAGAAGACATGCTATGTATGTATGTGATGAACCATAAGACCAGGTGGGAGGAGTACCTACACCTAGTTGAGTTTGCCTATAAAAATGGGCATCATACACCATTGGGTATGCCTCCTTACTAGGCTCTTTATGACAGACCATGCATGACACCACTCAGTTGGGATAGGATCGAGGATAGAGTTTCCATTGGTCCAGTTAGTCAGAGATATGGAGCAGCAGGTAACGTTGATTAGGAAGCATCTCAGAGAGGCTCAAGATAGATAGAAGAAGTATGCAGATGCAAAGAGGATAGACCGAGCTTACTTGGTTGGAGACATGGTTTTCTTGAGAGTGAGACAACATAAGATTCAAATCCATTTTGGAAAGGTCTTTAAGCTTGAACCTCATTTTGTTGAGCCTTTTGAGATCCTAGAGAGGATAAGATCAGTTGCTTACCGTTTAGCTTTGCCACCTTGCTTGTCACACATCCACAATGTGTTTCATGTATCAGTTTTGAGGAAGTACATTTATGATGAATCTCATGTTATAGAATGGGATTCCTTGTAGGTAGATTAAAAAGGAAAATTGGCTTTGGATTCCATTCATATATTGGCTTGATGGACCCTAGCGCTTTGAGGCAAGGAGCTAGACCAAGTTAGGGTCCAGTGAGATTGTTATGACAAGGTTACAACTTCATGGGAGGATGTAGCACAAATGAGATCTCAGTTCCCCCACCTCTTTGATGAACTCTAGGAGGATGTTCATGCCTAAAAGGAGAGGATCTGAGGCCTACCCTAGCCCATCATAGATTAACACTATTTTTCCCTTATTATACTCTTTAGTTGACACTGATTTTGAGACACTTGGACTATCTGAATACATTTTATTATTTGAGGATCTGTAACATCCCATGCTATGATATTCAACAATTTTATTGTGATATATACTTAATTTTTTGATGCCCTATGTTAGTTAATTTAGATTATTTATATGGTTAAGTTTTGATGATGCAATATGATGGATACGTATGTTAGATGTTATCAGGATGTAGATTGATTAAGAGTTTATGTTTATGGATATTTGATTAAATGTAGATATTATTTATGTGGCAATGAATCATTGGACAATGCAAATGTTAGTGAATGTGTGTTTGATTTTCATTATGGATCTTGCTATGTTTTATGTGTTGATTTCTCAGACTACTGATGTGTGCAATGAGTATGCACGAAATTGACCATGATTCTAAAACAGGGATTTAGGAATGGATCAATGCAATTCTGTAAAGCTAAGGCTCCATCTATACAAAGAGACACGAACCTCATTGTATTGTGTTTTATTCATGAAAGTAATATGCATGTTTGTATTTAAATTCAATTTTGTAAATGTGTAAATAAGTCATTCCTTATGTAATTATGTCATGTCATTTGAAACATGTGTACTTAATGTGTTGGCATGGCTAGTAAATGTAACTAGTATAGGTTTAAATCTAACCAGGGGGTTACCTAGTATAGTTCCCATGCTTACCCTATGGTTGAGGGAGATCAGATTGAGTCAAGAGAGTTGAATTTCGTGGGTTAACTTCAGGTGGGGTTTAGGAGGGTCAAATAGGCTTCCAGAAGGTAGTTAGGGTTAAATTTGACCACCCACTTGGTACCCAAGGGGTTAGGGGTCAATTTTAGCTCATTAAGAGGCCTAGAAATCATTAATGACATCTAAAATATCCCATTTAGAAAGTGGAAAAAATTATAGTTTAGAAAATTTGGGCAAAGTATCTCTTCTTTCCCATGCGAGCCTTAAACTCTATTTATGAGGGATAAGACAAGTGGGGAGATGGGATAGAATTTAGTCACCTCCCTATTAATGTAGAATCATATATTCTTAGAATGAAGCCTTTTTAAGTGGTTTTGGGAGGAAAGTTAGGTTTGTTCACCCAATCTCTATTCTTAGAGACCACTATTTTTGGAAGAAAAGTTGGAGAAGGAAGAAGGCATAAAGGGAAAATCTCATCTCAAACTTCGTTATTTTCCTTAAGCTTGGACTTGAGGTTGGTTTCCTTTTTAGAGTAGCTTAGAGTAGATTTTCTTTTTGTATGTAGAAATATTTAAGGAATCCAATAATGGAGTATTTTGTTTATTTGTTGCAACTCCATGGGTTTTCATGAAAGTCCTTTGTAGAGTCTTGTGTTTCTTTTGTACTTATGTTGTTTATGGGATTCTTCAAGGCACACTCACCCTTGGGAGGGAAGAGTAACCTTGAAGGGGTGAAAGGATAGAGACTACCCATGTAGTGTAGAGTCTCCCATGTGTGGAGGGATGTACATGGGTGTTTAAGTCCCCATGGTTCCAATCATGTCAAAGGGCATTTGCGATACATACAGGGAAATTTGATGGCTTGGAGCCATGGTTTTGATTGTGAGGAGAAGGGATGTGTAAGGGAATGTTGAGCCCATGTGTGGCCTATTCCTTTTGTTATTTCATTTTATATTGGCTTCTCCTATTGAGGTAAGGACCTCTTTCACCCCTATGTTCAGGTCTCTTGGAGACCTATGTTTATCCTTGGGTTTTGGGTATTTCGTATTTCTCATGTTTTCAAATTCATAATTGCATGGTTGTTTGTCACCTATCATAATCGTGGATCCCCAAGCTCAGGGGTGGCCTTGCAAAGGCCTAGGTTGGGAGGTGAGCCTCCATAGTCAACCTTTGATCTTCTTGCAGGTTCAATTGGAGCCCTTGGAAAGTTTGCTTGGTATTTGATGGAACCTCTACTTAGTGATTTTTTTTGTTTAGGGTGGATTCAAAGTTATTCCTTGTAAACTTGGAAAGATGAAAAATTGTAACCTTGTAGTTTTGAATACAAGCATATTGTTAAATTGTAATTTGTTAATTCTTGGATATTAAAAAGGAAGTATTTCATCCTATGATTTGTCTAAAATGTTGTTGAAAATAAATACCTTAAATTACTTATAATACTATTTTGTAAAGTTTGTTGGTAAAGCTAGGTTCACTAAATTAGAGTTAAACTATTAATTTTGGGAGAATATAGATTAATTTCTTAATTTATGCATACACTCTTTTATATTTAAAAGATAAATTTGATAGACATTATGAAACTATTTCTATTTGCAGTAAAGGTAGTATTTACCTTATTTATTTTGTCATAATAAGACTGTTCAAAATCTATTTAAATTATCATAAATTTATGCTTGTTGTGGGTAGTGAAAATAAGATCCTAGTTAAATATATAATAATAAATATACATATTTGTTATCGTATAAGCAAGTTTAGATTTCATGTTGAAGCATAAATAAGGAAACCAAAGTTATAACATTATCAAATTGATATCATATTAAGTATATATAAGTAGATATATATATCTTACCATTATAGCCAAGTACTTAAACTAATTAAAAATATGGTATAAACAAATTCTT
>MU228212.1:3654038-3671996 GCA_018584345.1 Thuja plicata
TCCTCCCCTTTCTTCCATGGGTGTGGTCAGTGGGGTGCACAGCTCACTATGTTATCACAGTAAGGCCATAGCGTGGCCTCGACTATGATACCACAGTGGCGAGTGTTGCTCACCCACCACCGACCCCTCCTTCCCTTCTGTGCTCATAGCCTCCGCACTGCTGAGCTGCCTCCCACTTGCCCGCTCCCCCTCTACTGTAACACTCCCATTGTGGGCCACCAGGTGTAGTGCACAGTGCCGCCTGATCTCCTCTCTCCTCCCACACATATTTTCGATGCACCAACCCTCCGTCTGTGCTCAAAACACCACCTCTGCCGCCTGCAACCATTTTCTCAGCCGTCAAACCTACAACGCCGCCTCCACCTCGGCCATATAGCCATATTGTGCCGCCTCTTTCACGAGCATGGCTAGGGTTTCAAAACCCTAGCACTCTACCCTAAAAAAGAAAATGATAAAAAATATTAATAGAGAATAAAACATTAAGCATAAATCATAGAGGCTTAAGAAAATAAACAGAGGGATAAATTTATTTTTATAGATATTTGGGGAGCAAGGTTAGATTTAGATTAGATTTTTAATTTCAAATTGGATTTCAAATTTCTATTCTAAATGGCTTAGTTGCCATTGTGGACTTTAAGGTTAGAATTTGCTAGAAGATTTATTAATTAAACAAATTGGACTTTAATAAATTAAGATTAGAATTTAATCAAGTTTTAAATTTGAACTTAATTTATTATTAAAGTGGAATTAGTATAGTTATATTTTTAAGGAAATTAGATGCTTTAAATTACCTTAAGTTTGGACTTAAAAGGGTTTAATTATAGATTATTATCAAAGTTCATTTGTTAGAAATAAATTAATGGTTTAATTAGAATATTATTAAAATCATATGTATTAGCAATTACCTATTGCTAGATTTAAGGTTATTAAATTAATTTAAAAGGATTTAAATTAAAATGTATAATATGATATAAGGTAATTAATGCGTTAATATTTTAATTTTAATCTATTAGTTAAATATTAATTTCTTTGGGTCATCCCTTAAAATAGGATGAAATCGATTTAACATGTAAATCAATTTGATATCGATAAATATGATTTAATAAGATTATTATCTAGTTTTATTAAATTAATACATTGCTTTAAGTAATCATTTAAATATGATTAAATAAGTAATAATGATAATAATCAACTAGACATTGATGTAATTATCTTTAGCGATATTTTAAAAGTGGGTTAATTTAGTGGGGTTATTACTATTTAGATTCTTATTGAAACCTCTGTAACCATAGTACTAACTCTATCCTTTGAAGACAGTTTAGAGATCATTATGGACTAACTGACTAGTGGATTAACTTAGTCAAACCTAGTGAACTGAAATCTACTCGAACCCATTCAGGGTTCTTAACTTATAACTATAAAAATAACTAGTAGACACTTAGAGACATGAGTACATACAAACATAGATATCATTAGACTTTTATGAAAAAAAATCTTAGTTGTGTTTTGCCCAACTTTTGTGCATGACATATTGTATGGTGTGTTGACCCCATGTGGCCCCTATGATCACCCAATATACCAACGATTAGTTCACATTTCCCAAAAAAATTCAAAGCTTGCCAGTGACATTCAAAAGATTGTTGACATCCTCTCATCTGAATGACAATTTACTTTCTTGGTAGTACATTGGTTAGTGGGATTCTGGAAAATTCTTGATAAATAGTTTTGCTAATTTGGACCAATGCTTAGATTTTAGATAGCACTTTTTTCTTAGTAGTTTTTTGGTAGAAGAATATTATGGGCCAGTGGGGTATCTTCAAGAGACAATATTCTTTCTAGGGTCATTTTTTATTAGTAAGAGGAATATTCTTTAGCATACTCTTTGACCTAGATGTTGAAGCCAATATTGTATAGGCACCCCAAGGCCCCCCTTAACTAGTCTCCATAATAAATAATCAGTTAGTGTAGACAACTCAATACACACTCATAATGAGGCAACTAATCCTTGATTAAGTAACCTTTAGTTCTAAGGGAGACTCTTTTAATTAGAAACCAAAAACATATGTACTTGGATGGCTTGACACTATATGTGTAGTAGAGCATTCCTATCTTCTAACAACTTCATAAAATAACAATTACTCCAAAATAGAAATAAAAAATGGTGAGAAATATAACACTAATCCAAGCCATGCAGTAATAACTATGGATATAACCACACATTAGTGGTTGTATATAATTGGAATAGTAAAGTAACAACAACGATGAAGGGTACTCCCCTTACTAATAGTGCTAACTCTATCCTTTGAAGATAGTTTAGAGATCATTATGGATTAACTGACTAGTGGATTAACTTAGTCAAACCTAGTCAACTAAAATCTACTCGAACCCATTCAGGGTTCTTAACTTATAACTATAAAAATAACTAGTAGACACTTAGAGACATGAGTATGTACAAACATAGATATCATTAGACTTTTAGGAAAAAAAATCTTAGGTGTGTTTTGCCCAACTTTTGTGCATGACATATTGTATGGTGTGTTGACCCCATGTGGCCCCTATGATCACCCAATATACCAACGACCAGTTCACATTTCCCAAAAAAATTCAAAGCTTGTCAGTGGCATTCAAAAGATTGTTGACATCCTCTCATCCAAATGACAATTTACTTTCTTGGTAGTACATTGGTTAGTGGGATTCTAGCAAATTCTTGATAAATAGTTTTGCTAATTTGGACCAATGCTTAGATTTTAGCTACCACTTTTTTCTTATTAGTTTTTTGGTAGAAGAATATTATGGGCTAGTGGGGTATCTTCAAGAGACAAGATTCTTTCTAGGGTCATTTTTTTATTAGTAAGAGGAATATTCTTTAGCATACTCTTTGACCTAGATGTTGAAGCCAATATTGTATAGGCACCCCAAGGCCCCCCTTAACTAGTCTCCATAATAAACAATTAGTTAGTGTAGACAACTCAATACACACTCATAATGAGGCAACTAATCCTTGATTAAGTAGCCTTTAGTTCTAAGGGAGACTCATTTAATTAGCAACCACAAACATATGTACTTGGATAGCATTGACACTATATGTGCAGTAGAGCATTCCTAGCTTCTAATAACTTCAAAAAATAACAATTACTCCAAAACAAAAATAAACAACAGTGAGAAATATAACACTAATCCAAGCCATGTAGTAATAACTATGTATATAACCACACAATAGTGGTTGTATATAATTAGACTAGTAAAGTAGCAACAATGATGAAGGGTACTCCCCTTACTAATCCAAACACACACAACACAACAGGGAAATAAATAAAAAATTGCAAGAACCGAACAATTGAAAGAACAAAACACTTTTTTTTTTCTATTATCTTCAATGAAACGGCATTATAATATTTAGAAAAATAATATGCTACAACCATATGGGCATTGCGTTACAATAGTCTACAAGACAGAGACATCAACTACCATGATGGAAGTGATCCAAAACCTCCTTCATCCCTATATATGTAGCACCAATAACTGCCTTAGAATATTTTAGAAAGTGAAACTTTCCCATTTTTGGCACCCAATGGTACAATTTCCCTGCCCAAGTGATTTTTCTCTCTTCCATTTTATACTAAAACTTGAGTCTTGATGGCATAACTTCCAGAAGCCATACTTTGTGAACTGTGTACGCCATTTTCTATTATAACCACTTTTCAAAAAATCCTCGATCTTCTCTATAGCTTGGATCACGAAGTGCTGTCCCGAACAAGTTTTGACCCCTTCCAGACCCTCTAAGGACTTCAAAATTGAGTTCAAAGTTTTTCGTAGCACCCCGTCAAAACATAAAATTTAATACCTTCAAAATCAAACTTGATCTTGCCACAAAACTTTACTGGCATGCTTATTTATCCAAATTGAATGTCCATAGAAGTAATTGGAACAATTTGTGTTCAAATGAAAAACTTTTTAAAAATAGTAAACTTTCCAAAAATAGTAACCATGCCCAAAATAGCCCTTATTAAAAAACTAGACTATTTTTGGGTGATGCAATGTTCTTACACCATGTATGCTCCTGCATTAGACACCTGGTGTAATTTGACAAGTGACCTTGTCACATCTCATGTGTTTAGAGGAAAATCAAGGTTTTCAACCTCTTCCTTTGATAGCCATGATGAATCTTCAACAAGACTTCCTTTCTATTTGACCAAGTACTCTTCATATTTCCTCTTTCTTGTGATTCTACCAACATGATTATCCAAGATGTCTTCTATCTCCTCCTTATCTAAAGTAGGTGTTGGAATATTCCATTTTTCTCCTACTATTTCATCTGTAATATTGCCTTCATTACACTTTGTCAAGTCTGAAATATTAAACATAGGTAAAATGTTAAGTCCACTTGGAAATTCTACCTCATAAGCATTTCCAGAATCATCCTTCTTAAAGATTTTGCATGGACCAAATTTATTCATCTTCAACTTATTATATGTTCCAGTATCATCCTAAAATAGCACCCATAATTGGATGCTCTAGGACCTATTAGACCCCATTTTGGTGATTTCGAGGTCCGAATGTCCGTTATGCTTGATTACAACAAGTTGCATTTTCTTATCCCCCTAATATTCACCTTCCCCAACATACTCATGAAATTTGAGATCATTTTTCTTAGGACAAGTCAACTAGCTGACTTGTCCATGAGACAAGTTGACTGGCTGACTTGTCCTCTAGCTTTTGGGCCCAAATTTTTCCCAAAGCCTAATGACAGGGTTTTCCTTCGAGATTTAGATTTGTGGTCGGCCTTGAAAAAATTGAATCCTGAATGGAGGGAGTTATGTATAAAAGGACATCTTTTCCCCTCATTTGGCATAACATAACAAGACATATCATGATCAAGTGCAAACATTCAAGCAATCAAGTTGTGCAATTGAGGATTTGGATTCGGGATTTGAAGGCAAGCATCAAATTGAATATCTCCAAGTCTCCATTTCTCCAAGATTCATTCAAGAAAAGGCAACAATCTCTAATTGATGCAATTTTCTCTCTCATTGTGTCCAAGTAGAATAATTCTTAATCAAGCAAGAATATACATGCATCCATATCTCTCTTCATGTGGTTATCAAGCATATCTACATTCTAGATCTAGGAGTGGCAATCATATATTCATGCATTTGTGAAGGAAATCTTGAATCTACATTTCATTCCAAGGTCAACGCTTTGGATGCCAAGAACATTCAAGAATCTTCATGGATTTGAGTGACTACTACATCCATTCATACATGTTACAGAGCTATGATTTTAGATACGAGCAGTACAGGTGCAGTAACAAGATCTGGGAAAGTTTCATCATATTTTTTTAAGAACAAGTTGACTAGCCAACTTGTCCCCAAAATGTTGACTTGTTCCTGATAAGTTAACTTGCTCGTACCAGTTTCAATGAAAATTTTAGGATAGAAAGATTCATGTCCCTGCCTTCTAGATCTAAAGTTACAGCAAAATGTAAGATTCTGATGACAATAAAATTCATTATCAAAGTACTACCTTCTCCATCTTACTTCCAGGTGCACTTATTCATCCTTTTTTTTTCTTCTTCCTTTGCACTTACTTTATTAGATCATATATATCCTTCATAATTTATCATATCACATTTATCCTCATAGGAATCCAAAACCCTCTTGGACATAGATCTTACATTAGCACCCTTCCTCCTTTTGGTTGTGCTAATTAAATTTGGTTTAAGGGTGGGTTTGTATTCTAATGTATACACTATAATAGAACATGCAAATAGCACCAAAATTGGCATTGGATTTTAGTGTATTTTTCACTCAAAAATGAGCCTCTCCGACGACTAAAAAGTTGGTGCCTAAATGCAGTGAGCGCTTAGTGCTGCATTTACCATCATAGGTGATGCTATAGTTTGCACTGAGTTTGGTGCTGATTGTTGGGCCACAACCTTTCATGCGTCATTTGTGGCGCCATCAAAATAACGGAGCAATTGCACCACTTAGCAATGAGTATGGCACCATAAATGATGCTAGATTTGGCATCCAACTTTGCTTCTCTTGTTGCTTCTGGCTTTACTTCTAGTTTTTCTTCTTTCCATGCTTCTAGTTTTTCTTCTATTATAACGTCCCTTGTTTCTTCTGATTTTGCATCTTGTTTAGCTTCCCATTTTTCTTCTACTATAATGTCATATTTTTCTTCTAGGTTTGCTTCAAAATTGGCTTCCCATTTTTCTTCCAGCTCTGCTTCTATTATAACGTCTTTTGTTGCATCTGGTTTTGCTTCTGATTTGGTTTCCCAATTTGCTTCCAATTTGTTTCCATTATAATGATCTTTGTTGCTTCTCATTTTGCTTCCAGGTTTTCTCCCTATTTTTCTTCTAGTTTTTCTTCTATTATAATGTCCATTGTTTCTCCCCATTTTGCTTCATGTTTAGCTTCCCATTTTGCTTATATTATAATGTCCTTTTTTGCTTCAAAATTGGCTTCCTATTTTGCTTCTAGTTCTTCTTTTAGTTATGCATCGTATCTGGCTTCTCATTTTCCTTATGTTCTTGCTTCCAACTTTCTTCCATTATAACATCATTTGTTGCTTCTCATTTTGCTTCCAAGTTTTCTCCCCATTTTGCTTCTAGTTTTGGTTCCATTGTAACTTCTGATTTTTATTCTAAGTTTGATTCTATTTTTTATTCTAGTGTTGCTTCCAAGTTTTCTTTCATTATAACACCCTCTATTACTTCTGGTTTTTCTTCCATTATCACCATTTTTTATTTCTGATTTTTCCTCTTGTGTTGCTTCTTATTTGATGCCTATTATGACGTCGCTTGTTACTTTCATTGTTGCTTTTGATTTTGATTCTTGTGTTTCTTCCATTTTGACGCCTATTATGATACCACTTGTTACTTCCACTATTGCCTCTGATTTTTCTTCTTGTGTTTGCTTCCAGGTTTGCTCCTAGTTTATCTCCCTTTTTTGCTTTCATTTTGTACTGCCAGTTTTGGTTTTCTGCTTCCATCTTTGCTTCTTTTGTTGCTTCTCATTTTGCTTCCATTTTTATGTGTTTTCTTGCTTCTAAAATTGCTTCCATTATTACTCCTTTGTTTGATACTAGAATTACTTCTATTTTTGCTTCCAAGATTGCTTCTATTTTGGCTTCCATTGTTGCTTTTTTACTTCTAAAAAAGCTTCTTATTTTACTTCCATTTCTTATTAATTTAATATGTTTTATTCCAATCATTAAACCCATATCAACACAAGGAAGGTGGACAACAAAATATATATAATTTAATTGAATTTGACGACATCCATCCTTAGAATAAAATTAAAATCATCATATGTAACAAATATTCATCCAAAAATCATAATTCCAATATGTCAGTAGATCAAAAACATGTCAAAATGATACATGTCCAATAGTCGACATAAGTCAAAATGATACAAGTACAAATGATATAAGTAAAATAATAAATTATGTAACTGAAAATGATATAAGTCAAGATGATACTTGTTGAAATGATATTAATTGAAAAAATTAATTTGCCATTAGTATACAAACAACACTTTCGGTTAGCCTACACCAAAAGACAGGAAAGAGCAAACCGAAGATCATATTAAGAGATCACCAAAGATGACTAAGTACAAAGAGAATTGATGACACAAGTTAGTGTGTAAACCCAAAATCACAAAGTAGAAAGATAAAGTGGAACCCGACAGAGGAACCCAAAATTCAAGTTACAGTGCAGATCGACAAGACAGATACAGTGCAGCCAACAGACAAAATCGAAGGATAGTCAAGCATGACCGATATACAGAACCAAAAGTTAGTTGTAGCCCACAAAAAGTGGATCTGACTTCCATGTCAGATAAAGAAAGTTTATTCTATTTATAGGATATTTAATTTTTTTAAATCTATTTCTTTAGGGACAAGAAACATTAATGTAAGTGTTTTTAATCAGTCTAGCTGATTTAAAACACATAGACTAGGAGGTCTAGGTATAAGTTGTAAACATGATCTTAGAGTCAAAATTGTTTTTATCAAAACTCGATGAAGTCAATCCATCGATAAATAGATGATGCAACCATTCATTAGAGTGTGTGTGAAAAGAAAAGAGAGAGAGGAGAATAAAATGAGAACATCTATAGATTGAATTGAGAGTTTCAAGAACAAGAACAGAAAAAGAAGGATTTGGTTAGCAGAACCAAGAACAAAGGAAATTTATAATCAGAGGTATTAATCAATCACAATTAGGTGATAATACTTTTCATGTAAACTAAATTGGATATGTATCAACAATAGTAGATTGCATTTACTAGGTCAATTTATAATTTTCTATCATTCTAACAAGTGGAGCAAAGTGTAAAAATCCTTTCAAGGAAGGTGGATTTAACAGTCCAACATCAAATCTCTTAACCGAGTGCACACTTAACAGTGTTGCTAAAGCTCTTAACAGAGTAGAATTTAACAGGTCTCCACCGATAATCCTAATAGGGTAGATCATCAGAAGTGATCAAATTGTAAGCCTTAACCGACCCCTTCCAATCTGCAGATAGTGAAGTTTTGTGGGTGCCATCCCCACTGCAGTTTTTACGTCCTAAAAAGAGTTTTCTATGATATCATATCTTATGTTATGTGTCAGTTACTTTCATGAATATTTCTATGAATGATTCACATGTTTATTAATGTTATGAATTGATATAACTCACATCAAGATAGTTTAGATCAGATTGAATGGACATGCAATTGTTTACAAAGGTTAATTGATTAAAGGATACAAAAAGTTTTAGAGGTACTAATTCACCCCTCCCCTCTTAGTACATACTTCCCATTAATCCCAAAAATTGGTATCAAAGCTAAGTCTCTTCTTGGAAATATTAAAGGATTAAGAGAAAAGATCATACAATGGATAAGTACAAACTTGATAAAAATATTGAGAACAAAAAGCTTGAAATTTAGATGTTCTTTGAATAGTATAAAGAAGCTAGAATCAGTATGAGACAGTTGCTGGATGAAAGAAAGAATATGGCATCTTGCTGTAATGAGACAGATTATCATGAGGAAGAGATACCAGATTTCTTTGAGTCTTCAAGATCAACTACAAACAAAGCATCAGATACATCAGAAGAAAGCATCACAAGCCTAACTGAAATCAATCTACATATGGATAGACAAGTTAAATCTCTACAAATCGGTCAAGAGACATAGATGGTAAGGATGATTGATATCATGAACAATGCTAGATAGGCTGAACAAGAAAGAACACTAGTTATTGATGATAGAAGAAAGATCACAGAAAAGATACAAAAAAAAGAGTCTAAAATACAAAGACTTACAGAGCATCACCATGAGATAAAAAATCATATTATTCTTATAAGTCAAGAGGCAAACGGAATAAATGTTGAACTCATTAAAAGAATAGAAGCTATCGGTGAATTGAGGGATGAGAATGAAAACTTAAAACATGAATTAAGAATACAACAACAACATAATTAAATTATCAAAAAGGCTGAAGAAAGAAATAAAAGAATGGATGATTTTCTTGAGGGACAATGAAGAGTCAACCACAACAATGGTCTAGGCTTTACCGAAAATGGAGAATCATCAAATCAATCCAATCCAAAGAATTTCTATGAAAATCAAAGACCAAGAAAGCTTACATGAAATCACTATGGAAAGCAAGGCCATACATCAAATTTATGCAGAGGCAAAATGAAAGGTATTCCTAAATCTACATCTTCATTCATAGGATTCTGTTATAAATAAAACAAGAAAGGTCATAAAGGATATGAATGTAAGTCTAAGATGAAACAACCAAAGAAGGAAACCTACATGGACAAATACTGTCCTACATGCAAAATGAATGGGCACACAACTATTGAATGTTGGGAAAAGAAAAGGAAAACATGGAAGCTGTTGTGGGTCCACAACACACACCCCATTTCTTTGGTCTTCTGACCATGGGAACCCCCTTTATTTTACTTTGTGGTTTTTTGGTCTAGTTTTCCCCTTTGAGTCCTTGCTCGGTCAACTTTAGAAGAATAGGCATCAGCATGATCTTAAGAAAAAACCCTTTTTCGGCCTTTTGTCCCTTTCGACATTTCGGGGACCTTGGTACTCCGAAACACCGAAATGGCCAAAAGGCCGAAAGTCAGTTTTTTGTGTTTTCAACATCTGAAAACATTGAACATCCAAAGGTGTCTACCTTTGAAATTTTAGTGTTTCAGACACCGAAACCACCAAAAGCACTGACATCGAGATCCGTAGGTTATAAGCTGCAAAAGCCCTAATTTGAAAACACTTTGCATCCTCAATTCTGATTTTTTCGAGAGCTCGTAGCTTCAACATTTTTCATCTTCAACCCTAATCTTGACTACACACATGTGCCTTTGGCTTCATTGTGCCATCCTCCCCACTCCTATCCCCTCTGAGGTAGGTCTTGTTTGCTGCCTCTTATTCTGTTTCTCCTCCTGGTTTTTGTTTAAATGTTTAGGGTTTTTCCTTTGCCCTAGCGCTTGTCCGACCTAGGGAATTTTAGATTTCTTTCTCCCCTAGTCTCTAAGGGGGCCTTTGGGCACTTTCATTTTGGAAAGGGTCTATCTGTGTCGAGTCGGGTTTTGCCCTTTAGGTTTTTTGTGTGAGGGTTTTTTTGGGTTGCGACCTTTGTCACAGGTTTTCGGCTTCTCAAAGGCCGAAAACTAGGTCTTGGTCATCTGTCTTGTTGTTAGAGATCCGACCCTTTCATTGTTTTCGACCTCCAAAATGTCTGAAACCCTGACAGGTCTGAATCCATGAAAGACCTGTCCCTCATCGCTGTTTCAGAGGTTCAAACTTTTCAGCATTTCAGACCCCCGAAAGTCCTGAAATCCCAACAAGTCCGAGTCTTTGAATCCTGGTCTTCAAGCTTCAGGATTTTTGGCATCCACAAAACTTTCAGACTTTTGGATACCAAAAGGTCTAAAACAAACCCACTACGAATGATGAATTTTTGCACTTTTGGCCTTTTTGGCCTCCGAGGCATTCTTTACTGTCTGAAACCCTGAAAGTGCGAAAAAACTACATTCTCGGTGACTTAGAGAGTTTGCTATGTTTTCTTAGTTTAGTCAACTTTCTTTCAATGTGTTCTCCAAATAAGATACTGATACTTGTATGTTTTATTATAGGAATGCCTAAGAAAAAAATTACTTCACCCATGAAGTACCAATACAAGGGGAACACTCCCCCTTCAAAGATTACCAACAAGCATAGTGAGATTACTGACACTGGTATCAGGAACATGGATTGGGATGACTTTCTTACAAGATGTGGCCAACCAACTAGGAGATCAGAGGATTGTACCTCCCTAGTATTAGCAGGACTGGTTAGTGTTGCAGCCCACCCAGTAGTTGTATCTTCACCTGAACTAATCATGACCCTAGCCAATCATTACAACTTTGACGAGAGGGTGGTTCAGAATATAGAGGGCCAAACAATACTGGATATCCGGCTTGATGTCATAGAAGATGTTTTCCACCTCCACAAAGGCGTGGAAAAGTTCTATGAATTATTCATAGAAAAAGGAAACTTATGGTTTAGAAACAAAGGGGAGGAGGCTTATGAAATAGTTAATAATCACTACCTAGAGCAACCTCTCCCCAAAAACAAGATGGACAAAATAGACTTGAGGAGAGGATACATGAAAGATGACATCAAGGCAACAATAACAATGATAAGAAGAGTATATGGGTTACCACAATCATTCCAACTGGAGAATTGGATGATTCTCCTTATAGAAAGACACAGGGGTCACAGGTCTAGGTTCGACTTGGGAACCATCATTAGCGACAAGTTGGATGAACAACTAGTGGCAGTAAAACACAACCCTAAGTTCTATATGAGTACTTATGTGGTGTACCTACTAGCAGCAAGGGAAGATTACCCAGGGCTCATAAAGAGAGGAAGCCTAAATGATCCCAATGCATGGCCTCACATTGTATACCCCTAATTGCAGAAAAGGGAAAAAATATCCAAGAATAGCCCAGATTACTAGATAGTCAATGATGCCTTCATTTTTGCAATCATCCGATCTATTGAGGGTGATTTTGCGAAAAGGATGTCAGAGGAGGCAACAACCAAGGTGAGGGCCATAGGCACCAATTACATACAATTTAGAACCTTCACATACATTCAGATAGCAGGATCCATGGTGAATCTGAAGAAGTTGCCTCAATATCCATATGATTTGATAATCATTTTGGAAATGGCCTGGCAGCTCGCAGATGCCCATAAACATATCAAACACAAGAAGAAGCACTACTCAGATTTTCCCATTTCACTAGGGCCTTATACCCTACAAGACATGAAGGTCTGTAAATCTTTAGCCTTCGAGTGGGATGACTACCCCCTGCAGCTCTACGACATAGTACAACCCTGGTTTGATCTTATCGGTAAATATAGCCATATCATTGGCAAGTTTTACATTCATGAACCACACTTGGAGGATCACTAGATGAACTGCGTAGACGATCACGAGGTCAGAATCTAGGATTATTACATGATGACTCTTACCTTGGCTAAGGAAGTTATAAGGAACCTCATTCCCCCAAAAGTTTGGGAATATGACTCAGAAGAAGTCCTGGAGGCCATCTATACAGATGAAAAAATATATGACCAACCCATCATGAATGCAGAGGTCAAAAAATATGAGAATGATGACATAAATTTCTAAGAAAGACACATAATGAGAACAATGGAAGGATGGATCAAGAGGCCCTAAAAAATAGGCCTAATACCTGTGAGGACATTGATGGATCCCCCCAAGAAGGAAGATAAACAACGTGGAGAGATAAACATAGTGCCCCAATACAAGAAGGCACCACCACAGAAGCCGAGCATGGTGTATGGTGATGAAAGGGCAGTAGAGTACAGGTCAAACCCAAGGCACAAGACTACTAAAACAAGAATAAAAGGATAGATAGATCCTCCTGTAGGGAAAGCAAAGGTTGCAACAGATGAGGTTCCTTCTACTTTGGGACAACATCCTCCTGTCATGAGAAAGGGGAAGAAGACATACAAGATAAAGAAAACTTCTACACCTCCGCAATTAGAAATTGTACAGGAGGACCTACAAGAGGAGGAGGAGGAAGATGTCCCTCCAGTTAAAAGGATGAGGTCTCAAAAAAGAAGAGAAAATGAGGCTAGTAGAAAGCACCAAGAGGATCCTAAAGAGCAAGATGACCCCTTTGATGCTCTAGGATCAGACGACTTCCAGATGTCAGACTTTGAGGGTCTAGAGGGTTTTTCAGACCAGGGCTAGGATACACCAGGGTATACAATTGGACAGGAGGTAGGTTATCCTTCTCTTTTTCAACCACACGTGATCTTGACTCCACCTCCTATTCAATTCACTAATCCAAAGCCAAATACACCCAAGGTGGGAGATAATTCTAAGGCAGATCAAGGGTCCAGGGATCAAGAGTCTCCAATAACTAAAGGGGTGACTACCAATGAGCCTACCCCAGGAACGCATACTATTACAACACCCATTCACATCCCCATTCCACCAACTACTCTCCCACCTCTTGTTCCTACTCCATCCCCATTCCTCATAACTCCACCAACTACTCTTCCATTTCCAATCCCAAATTTGCCAACACCTACTCCACCACTGCCAAGCCCTTTGACTTGCCACATCCCAACATCGGGAGGATCGGTAGCCAGAGAGGCTGTGTCAGCCCTCGAAACCACAGTGGCAGGTATGACTAGTCTCAATACCCAAGCCTCGATTAACTCCTTGGGAGAAGAAGACATAGGTTAGGAAATACAAGAGGAGGCAATGCAAGAGGAAGACCAGGCCGAAGAAGAACGGGGAGAAGAAAAAGAATACCAGAGAAAAGAGAGTAAAGTGAAATAGAGACAGGAACAAGAAGAGGGGCCCGATAAAGATGTGACTCTAGGGTCCTAGAATTTGGATTCTATCCTTCAGATCACTTTGTATGAGCTGGTCACTGCATCTAGTAGACCCACCTGGTTTACCAAAGAGATCAAGTCTAGGAGGAGAACCTACTCAGATGAAGATGAAGGGGAAAACAAGGATGTAACATTCTTGGGGCAAGCTTTTCATTGGGCAAAATTCATATTACCATCACGGACAATGTCCTATGTCACCCAGGACACTAGGGGACACTAGAAGGCATAGGTTGCAGTCCCATCCACCAACACCTCTCAAGCCCAAAATACTTCAGAACTCTATGAATTTGAAGAAGTAGATTTGGGGGAACCTACTAGGGAGGGGAGAAAGACACTAGCAGCCTTAGGGCTCAAACATGCTCTAGGTTTTATGAGTAAAGATGAAGAGACCATAAAGGCCTTGATTGAACAAAATGAATCCTTGAAGAGGTTCGTCCACAAAATGGTTGGTCCCACCGACCCTAACTACCTGGAGGCCTCACAACAGGAAGTGTTGGATAAAAGAAATGCCCCAAACTTACCTATAGGTCTAACTCCCTCCGTCATTAAAGTAAGTGCAGATTGGAAGGGCAATACGGGGAAGGGGCCATCAAGCAGATATTCAAACCTTACAGGGTTATCCTAATAGAGGCTATGAATTTGGTAGATTTAATGACAGAGGATGGTGGCTTGGAATCAGAGACCAACAAATGTAGAGCCTCCCTCCAAGGTTTACAGATCATCAAAAAACAAAGCTTCTAGATCCTGGTAAAAATATATGATGATGAGGAGCTGGAAAAATTTGAGACATGGATTAAGTGCATGACCAAGATAATTGGTATTTATGAGAAATCTCAAGCTTCCATATTGGATAAGTAGAAGGAGGTATTGGAATGGGTAGAAGAAGTAGATATCTTCTTTATGGGGATCAACCTGGACTTATACTGGGATGAAGATAAGCACATCTTATGACCATCCAAAGAGGTGATCCAACAATTCAAGGACATTATGGCAGGTACAGGGACTAAGGAAGCCTTGCAACAGTTGTTCTATTCAAAGGAAGAAATGATGAATATGAGAAATCACATAGAAGAAATCCAATTCTTCACTTCCAAGCTAACTACCTTTAAAGAAAAGCAGGAACGAAGGGTTAACAAGGCAAAGAGGAAAGAGATAAACTACGAGGAAATTTAGGAGATAATACAAAGGCTCTAGGCTGCCCACCTAGAGGTATTTCCAAATTGACCCATCAGACCACAAGGCAGTCCCGAAGAAGAAATCTCCAACACTTAAGATTTCCCTGAAGCAGTTTTCCGCCTTTTGGCCTTTCGGCCCCCAAAATGATTCAACCCTTCGGCCTTTTGGCCTTCCAGGATTTTTGGCCTTTCGGCGCTATCATTTTTTTGGCCCTTTCAACCTGGCCAGATTTTTAGCCTTTCGGCCTTCTAGATATTTTGGCCTCTTCGGCCTCTGACAAGTCCGAACTTTGGGCCAATGTCTGATGATAAAACACTTATAAATTTTGACACTAAATTTTTTTGGAGTTGAGGTCGGTGTCTGAAAAAACTAGGTGTTTCCAGTGAGATCACATTTTTACACACCAGTTGAACTCTAGATCTAATTGATGGTTAGATTGAGTTCATTCTGAAAGAAATAAGGGTTCCCTATCAGTCTCCACCATAAGATCAGCTTCCAGATGAAGATTCCAAGAAAGACTTCCAGAAACAAGAAGAAGACTATGAGTTTTTTGAAGAAACCCCTTCTTCTTTTCTCTTTGTTCTTGGTGAGTTTGACCCTCCTTGCATGGGAAAAATGATTGTAAATGGGTTCATAGATCCATGCAAGTTATCTACTATCAGTTAAGAATAGTTTCCCTTCCAGTAAAGTTTTAGTTTAAATTATTTTTTCTCTCTGATGCCCTAAATTTAGAATTCAGAGTTATGGATCAAATTCTATATATTGTAATCATAAAAATAATGTAAAGGGTTAGAATATTAATACAATAAAGATATACATTTGGTGTTTCATTTAGGGTGTGTGAATTAATGCTACCTATGCAAAATTATTGAATGTATGCTTGCATTATTCATTATTTTCAGAGAGCCTCTTGTTTATTGTGCTTCAAATTCACATTTTCTTTTAGTTGGAGTTTGCTATTGTTTTCTTTACCTTGCTGTGACAAATGCGTGGAAGAGATCATCTTTGGGCTTAATGATAAATCTGTCTCGTGGGTGCACACATCTTGGTGGCTTCGCGATTTGATCAATTTTGAATATCTTTCACGAGTGAATATGTCTTCTTTCCAAACGCTTGCATCCATGGGGTAGTGAATTGTGACAAGGTCTGATTTATGCTTCGTGGGTTTACTCCAAATCTCTCCCATCATTCAATTCGCAAGGAAGGGTTTATAATGGTTTATGTAAGTAGGACTTCATTTTTAGTCATTTGCTTATTTCTCGTTACTCTACTCCCTACTCTCTTCCGTCTTTTAAATTTTTTATTTTTTTTTGATGAATAGTCCCTTTCTATTAAAAAATAATAAAGTTACATATCCACAAAAAAGGGGCCGGGGGATATAGAATCACCCTGCAGAGTTCACACGGCTAAGCCGGATACATAAAACTATTCATCAAAAAAAAAATGCCATTTAGGAAGCAAGAGAAGTTCCAGAAGGTGGCGGATCTTGATCATCCGATCCCCACTTCTTAGTGGGATTGACAGGAGGGTCAGGAAGCGACCAACCATCATTATCAACAGTTTCTTTTTCTTTTTCTTTGTCATCCGCCCTAGGCGGGGAGATAGCAAGCGCCAAGCGGGGGAACTTGGAAGAAGTGGCAGGAGGCCAATCCCAGCCACGGCGAGCACCAGCAGGAGCAGACTACGCAGGGGCCGACCTCCATCCAGAAGTCTGCGGAGGCGGAGAGGCCGAGCGGTGCCGCCAACCATCCCCACCACCTCTCGGAGAGTGATGGCGAGGGGCCTGGGACCGTGGCGTGTGAGAGAGGCGTGCAGAGGAGCTACGCCCATGGCGACGGCCTCTAGGAGGCGTACCCTCGACGGAAAGAGCATTGGGAGGCACCCGGGAAACAGTACAGGGAGCATTGCCCCAATGGTTGAGCAGCTCCTGCAGGTGAGAAACCTCTAGAGCCACTTTATTGGCTTGCACCTGAATCTGCATAATCACATTATTGCATATAGTAGCTTTGTTATACATAGCAACATTAGTATCAATAGAGCTATGAGAAAAAATGACAGCATTTCTATCTTTCCAAAGAGTAAACAAAATCTCCATCCTGAAAGTATGCCAAATTTGGGTAAACTTGGAGGGAAGTCTGGGAGAGTCTCCTAAGACAATCATATGCCAAGAGAATGGCTCAGGCCGAAAAGGTTTGAAAAAATCATGAATCCACTGCCAATACTGTTGAGCTCTCCTACAGAACCAAAAAATGTGCAAGAAGGACTCAGGGTGCCCACAAAAAGGACAACGAGGATCATGAACTCCCAGATGTTGGAGTCTAGGTCCGACTGGGAGACCTTGAAACAAAAGACACCAAGCAAAAAGGGCCATCTTGGGCTCAGTAATTGTAGTCCAGATGGTCTGAAAATGAGAGCTCCAGTGGGAAGTGGCCGAATGAAGATGCCATCTCTGGTTAAGGGTATCCACCATCGGGAGATGCGGGGATAACCATCTATACTCGAGCCTTGGTTTGTAATTACTGAAAGGTGTGGCTGGATACCATTTCCAATCCTTCCACCACGGCCTAGTAGCCTGAATGCCAAGCTTGTGAAGCAAATTGGTAGGAATAGCAGAAACCAAAAGATCAAAAGTCTGGCGATCAGAACGAGCCAACCGAAATTGAACTTGCATATCCTCCCAAGGCCGAAGTCCCATAGAGACTTTGGAAAAAAGATCCTTGGGAGTCTGGATACCGCGTTTGAAAAAACGCAGAGCACAAGCTCCTTGAGTCTTGGCCAAGGGCATTCCCTGGATGGAAAACAGAGGAGACCACCAAAGACTCTGCTGATTGAAAGAAAGCCCATTGCGAAAAGCAT
>MU228212.1:3675192-3757474 GCA_018584345.1 Thuja plicata
TCTGTGAGATGGTGAGGGCACCAATCTGAATTTCCACAGTATCTTTGAGGTCCCGAGAAAGGTCGACCTCAACACAGACCCGCTTCTGGGGACGGGCATTGAAAAACTTGTCATGTTCCATGACAATAACCTTGCCTAGGGTCTTAGCAATAGCTTCAATAAAAGGCTAGCATGGAAAAGGGAGGCCAGGGAACTCAACCCAAACAGGAACCCTAAGTTTTTTATCGTCGGAGACAGTAAAGTCTCGAGACCACCTCTGGAAAACTAAAAGGGAGGACCTAACAGTCTAGGGACCGCGGTTAAAAACCGCGTCCGCCTGGGAAGGGTTAGCAAACCTGAAAAGGAAAAAACCTTTGGTAAGGTTTTGCACTCCGTCAAGACGGACCCCATGAGGGGTCCAGCTCTTGTTGACCCAGTCTTTTAGGATACTTTCAGGAGGAGTACGACCCACAAAATATCCAATTAGCGTATGTTTCTCTAACCATTCACACGCATTATCAAATTCCTGAGGATTAAGGATAATATCAGGGTTACCTCGTGAAAGACCTTCGGGATGAACTTGCAAGGACGTTTGTTCAGAGGAGGCGCCATGGCAATCCGAAGCTTCAACTCGAGCACCAGCATAAACTGTTGGGCCAAAGTTGGTCGGAGCCATACTAAAGGCTAACCCTAATGCACAAAAGATCCCACAGTAAATGCGGTATGACAGATGGATGGCTCAAAGTGGAAACACAGACAGAATGCCGTACGCATGAGTCTTTTAAATTTTAAAAATCTAAACATCTTAAAAATACCAAAATTGCATTTATTTACAACACCCATATATGTTAAAATGGAAAATACCAAAAAGAACTAAAGTGTTTTGCAATTTGATGTCTTGAACGAACCAGCAAAGGCCTCCTTGTTATCATTCACATTTATCTTCAACTGAGTAACCAAGCAGGTTGTGACCCAACGCTGGAGAACCTTGGGAATAACCCCGTTATTCTTTCAAGAGAGGAAATTGAATCTCAAGATCCTAGCAAGTTGGCTTATGTCAAAACAACACTCAACAAAAGTGGCGCTAGAAGGAGGGCCTCAAGACTCAAAAGCTGGATAACATTGGATCTTTCTCTCCAGAGAGATTTGAGCGAGTGCTTAGATCATCTCCGAAGAGAGGTGAGTTCCTTGAAATCACCCATCACTGTAAAGCTTACAACGACAAATGAAAGAATAAAGAAAAATCCTCTTCCCATCTTACCGAGTCTCAGAATTCTTTTGAACATCAATTACATACCGCTGCCCCAACTGTCATCGCAGCTATAAAGAAAAATCAGAACTTGCAAAATCAGAATTTGCTGCAACCTCATCCGATGGCCTTTTTTTTCCCAATGCAACCATCTCACCCCTAAATTTTATTGGGCAGCTCCATGAGTTACCCAAAAATATGGAGAAGTTTTGCACCCGGTTTATATATGGCGAATCAAGGACAACAAAAGAACACATCTGCGCCTTCAAAGATATTTGCAACCATAAAGAAATCACCCACCAAGATGCTATTTTTTGTCTATTCTCATACACTTTGGGAGAATTCCCTTATAATTGGTACTTGAATTTACCATGAGGATCTATTTCCACATGGAATGAGTTTGAGACCAAGTTCCTCAATCAATTCAAATTGTATGTGGATCCGATTACTATACATCATGAGTTCATTACCACGAGGAAAGATCCTAAAGAGCCTATCACTATGTTCAACCATCATTTTTACAAGATGCATCAGAAGTTGGAAGCTCCTTACACCATACCAGAAGAGGCTGTCATACAAGTTTACTTAAAAGCATTGGATCCTTTTACCTCAATCTTTCTGAGGAGGCTTCCCCGAACAAATAGAGACACAATGGAAAAGGTGTACAATGAGGCCATTGCGTTCACCCAACAGATGGAACCACAAGAAGGGAGTTATGTAGCGGTACCTATCATGAATAACCTTGTTGTCCCACATCTATTTGCAACAAAAAATCAAGCTCCAACCACTCACATGCCTATGTTGAACCCCATTCGGGTGCAACCATTTGCATCCACACCCCCATCTATTACTAATCTAGGTTATGAGGCTCACAAGACAATGTTTGTTGAATAGGGAGTTGTGCCCCAAGCAGAGCTTGATACTCTCATGGCCTCTGAACTAGATGTCATGAAGAAGACATTATCCCAACTCACCAACAAGCTTACTCAGATGAAGTTGAATCCATCTTAGAATCAAAGTGGGTATCAATGGGCACCTACCTATCCAAATACATATCCTCAAAATCCAAACCAGAATTTCAACACATACAATAACAACAATGACAATACATAGGATAAGACATTTGAGCAACAAAGACCAAACAGGTCATGGAACACTAGACCCAATAACGACAACATCCCAGCAGACAATACCAATGCTTACGAAGCATCAGAGGATAATTTTTTTGGGGCTCCAAATTCACACCAAGGCAATGATGGGTATGGGGGCAACTCCCGTGATCATTACATCTAGAATCTAGAGGAGCCTCCTATGCAATTCATTTATATGGTGTTCGATTCCTATGAGTCTAGAAAGGAGGAAGGTTCGAGTGCCTTTATAGGGGAAGACAAGTTTGTGTTTCCCTTCCAGAGGGAAAATGAATCTGAGTATTCTGAAGTATATGCTTTCCAAAATGATCAAAGAAACTCATACAACCTTCAGAGTAGAAAGGATCCTCTCACGGGTGGTATTCCCCAAGCAAACAACCAACCCCACCAGATCCTCAGGCTAGTAACAATCCCCTACCTCCTAAAGTCCTAAATGGTCCTACACCTCCTACAACAAGTATGTATGCCAATTACAGGGGTGCGACATGGTCAAGTGATAAATACAGTGTAGTTGATGAACTGAAGAAAACCAAAGTGAACATATCTATGTTTGAATTATAATAAGGTTTCCCATCTCAGAAGGAGGCCCTTCTAAGATGTCTGGGCCACTCGAAACCTGGCTCATCGACCAACAATGCAAGGGTACCTACATCTAGCATCATTACATCTGAGGCTTTCCCCACTATGTTCAAAGATAGGATGGAGGTCCCACCATTCTTACTCAGTCTAAGGATGTTTGGAAAGAACTTACATAATTGCCTAATTGATTCAAGAGCTTCATGCAACGTCATGCCCCTGTCAATTTCTCAGAAGTTGGGGATGGTGCCCCAAGTAACAAACTGAGTGGTCATGCAATTGGATAAAACCAAGGTCAAGGTAATCGGTGTGCTTAAAGATGTACACATCCAATTGGTGGTAGATCCTAGAATACAAGAGCGCATTGATGTACATATAGTAGACATACCTAAAACTTATGGGATGTTGTTAAGTTGAGAATGGACCAAGTGCCTGAGGGGTTGGCTTTCCATAGATTTCACCTAGCTATGGCTACCATGGAGAGGCCTAAACAACCAGATCAAGATTGATGCAGAGCCTAAATTGAGATAGATGATCACTGAGTATAATACCTTGAATGAAGTCATGTTCACCTAGACGGACCTGGGCACTTATCAGATGGATGACATCCTCATGTTCCAAATCTGAGAGGACCTAGAATTGGACCATAGCCCCATTCTGGGTCTCTTGGAGTCATATATCAATGATGAAATCTTCCAACACTTCATCAACAACACTATGGTCAGCTTACAACACTTGGGACAAGACGTAGATCCTAACATTTTTTTACTACCAGGGTACTGTCGATTACACCAAGCTAGCCATTCTGAGTTCACATGCCCCAGTTCCTAGGAAGCATTATCAAGGGTATTGAGCTAAATCACCTCATCAAGTAAGCTATCAGAGACCCCTACACTAAAAGGGGACATCCTCAAGACCAAGGACAAGAATAACATCCTGCTAGAGGTAGATGTCCCAGTTCCTATAATCACCCCAAGCCAAGGTCAGGATAGTGGGTCAGATTCCGATGATAGAGGCCTGGGCCTAAACATACTTAGTGAGTGGAGTACCTCTGATGACAAAGCATCCCCCTTTACAAAGGAATGCTAGAAGACAAGTGCAGTGAAAGTGCCAAGATCATCGGACCCAAGAATACCCAAGGTACAGGAGAATCAACCTCTTTTGATAGTGCTGGGGAGAAAGGGTGGAGACTTAAAACCAAGGATCCTCTAAAGAGAAAATCAACTAAAACCAATCCTACCAAGCAACCCTAGATATGGAAATTGTGCTTCGATGGTTCCAAATGTAAACAAGGAGTAGGTGTAGGGGTTGAATTGATAAACCTGAGAGGTAAGTCTTTCTATGCCACTTATAGGTTGCAATTTTGGTGCACTAACAATGTTGCAGAGTATGAAGCATTGGTCCGCGGACTCCCACTGGAACACAAGAAAGGAATAAGAATCTTGACAATAGAAGGGGACTCTCAATTGGTTGTCAAGTAGATCCATAGTCAGTATACTTGCAATGACAAAAGGCTCTCAGCCTACCGAAATAGAGCATGGGACCTAATCGACGACTTCGACGCTTTTGACATCAAAACCATCCCAAGAAGAAGAAACATCATCGCTGATGCCTTGGCCATGTCGACCAATTCATTACATCCAATGGAAAAATTCAAGCTAGAGAAATTCTTAGTTGAACTTGTCATAGCTCTAGCCATTCCAGACAATGTCACTAACTTTCAAGTCTTCCAGGACGATCAACACATTTTGGAGTTCATCATGTGCGTCGGTGTGTTCAAAAAATAAATCATCGACAAGGAAAAATAAAGTGAAGAAATATTCGAACACGAAGCTCCTGATGATCAAGGTGTTATAAAAATGAGAACTAACACCATACCCAAAGGGATGATAGAACTAGAGAGGATTTTTGACAGTGATAAGACTGTAGTAGGGAGACGCCCAGGTGTAACACCGAATGGTAAAGAATGTGATACCCATAACCTTGGCATAGAAGAGGAACCTAGGGAGGTCTACATCAAAAAGGTAGGAAATAAAGAAGAAAAAGGAAAGAAATGGTCCATCTCCTCACCAAATATTGAGATGTCATAGCATGGAGCTATGAAGAATTAAAGACATATGACACCTCAGTCATAGTACACAACATCCCTCTAAAACTGAACTCCAAGCCTTTCCAGCAGTGGCAAAGACCCATGAACCCTACCATGGAGCCCTTGATCCAAAAGGAGGTTTAGATGTTTCTCTATGCTAGGATCATCTTTCAAATCTGACATTCCACATGGGTTGTGAACCTGGTACCCGTAAGAAAGAAAACTAGAGAGATTAGATTGTGCATGGATTTCTAGAACCTCAACAAATCTTCTCATAAGGACAACTACCTGCTCCCATCTCTCGACGAAGTACTGCAAAAGGTCAATGGGTCCTAAATGATGTCCTTTCTAGATGCTTATTCAGGCTACAACCAAGTGATGGTGCAGGAGGAGGATAGGTTGAAAATGATGTTCATAACCAAATGGGGAACTTTCACCTACCATCAAATTCCCTTTGGATTGATCAACGCAGGGGCCACTTTTCAGAGAGAAATGGACATAGCTTTCAAAGGAATAGTTGGGAAGTGCATTATCATCTATATGGATGACATCACAATTTTCTCAAAACAAAGAGCTGATCATCTAAGTGACCTCATAAAATGCCTTCAAAGATGCAGGGAATTTGGGATTTCCCTCAATCCCAAGAAATGTGTGTTTGGGGTAACTGAAGGCAAACTCTTGGGACATATCATCTTAGAAAAGGGGATAGCCATAGAACCTGAAAGGGTAGAATCCATTCTAAAATTGACACCACCGCGCAGCCACAAAGAGCTGAAATATTTCTTCGGGAAGATCAACTTCGTGAAGAAGTTCATTAGTGTTTTTGCAGAGATAGTAAAATCATTGAACGACATGCTCAAGAAAGATGCCAAGATTGAATGGACTCTCCTAGCCAAGAAATATTTTGAGGATATTAAGAATGCCATCACTACGACACCGGTTTTGGTCAGCCCAAACTATACTATCCCTTTTAAGGTTTACTCTTTTGCATCTGAGTACTCATGCATGGGAATCCTCACACAGAAGAAGAATAGTGAAGATGAAAGACCCATAGATTTAATGATTTTCCCTTTCAAAGATGTCGAGCTCAGGTACCCAAACTTGGATAAACAATCTTTCACTCTTGTCAAAGCGGTGAAAAAATTTAGACATTACATCTTGAGAAGTAAAATCATTGGGGTAGCTCCAGATGCAGCTGTAAAGTCCCTCTTGATGCAGAACAAGCTGGGAGAGCAGAGAGGAAAATGGATGGTCATCCTCCAAGAGTTTGACCTTGAAATCCAACCAATGAAACTAGTAAGGGGGCAATTCCCGATGAAGCTAATCTCTGAGGTTGAAGAAGGACTAGTTTTCCAAACCTACATCGATCAAGGTGTGATCATTGACGTATGGTACCAAGACATAGTGTATTATCTACTGCAAAACTGTTGTCCAGAGGAAATGAGTGGTTCTCAGAGAAGATCCTTGAGAATAAAGAGTAGCTCCTACATGTTGAAGAATGGGCAACTGTACAAACTCAATTATGAAGGATTATACCTAAGATGCTTGGACAGACTTGAGGCCAAGCAAATCCTAAAAAATTTCCATGAAAAGTATAGAATTGGACATGGGTCAGTTGACACAACGGCTCACCAAATCTTAAGGGCAGGATATTTCTGGCCTACAATATTCAGAGACACAAGCGAACATGTGAGATCTTTCCATACTTGTCAAACCAGTGCAACTCAAGAGAGAAAACCTACAATGCCCTTACAACCAGTATACGAGGTATGCCCATTTTCCCAATGGGACTTAGATTTTGTTGGAATGATTAACCCCCCATCGTCTGCAGGACACAAGTTCATCCTAACAGCTACTAACTACTGCACACACTGGATGAAAGCTCAAGTACTAAAGAATTGTACCACAGAGGTCATGACTAGGTTCCTAGAGGAACACATCATAACCAGGTTTGGGATGCCATTTTATCTGGTGTGTGACAATGCTCCCTCTTTTTCTTCGGCCTTGCTAACACAATGGGCCTTCAAGAACTAGGTAATCCTCAAGTTTTCTTCAAATTACTATCTGCAAGGAAATGGTGTAGAAGATTCTACCAATAAGAACTTAACAATAGTGATCAAGCACCTCCTGGATGACAACCCCAGGGATTGGCATGCACAATTGAAGTACGCTTTGTGGATTGATCATGTAAGGATAAAAAATGCCCTAGGGACGTCTCCATATCAGCTAGTCTATGGCTTGCAACCGGTCTTCCCTATGAACTTAAAAATCCCAATCCTCATATTCATGGACCAATATGTGGGAGGAGAAGATCGAGTCCAAGTTTGGCTTATGAATCTCCTTAACTTAGAGGAGAAGCGAACATCAGCTCTGGAACACAGATCAAAACGTCAAGCCATAGTCAAGAGGTGGTTTGACAAGAGATCCACCATTAAAGCCTTCAGGATCTCTGACCTTGTCCTCATGTAGGATAAGGTGAAAGAAAATCCAGGTATCCACACCAAGTTCCAAAGATTGTGGACAGGTCCTTATCAAATATCAGAGATCCTAGGGGAATTTACTTTTAGGATCAACACGTTGAATGGAGAGTTGACCCCATTTCCAGTCAATGGGAAATTCCTCAAACATTACTTTGAATCCTAAGCGGGATTTCCTTCCATCCCTTGTACCATAGTCCCCATTTTTTCTTCAATTCTTTCCTTTCTTTTTTTTTTCTTTCTTCATCGCCCTCGCCGTTAGTCCTTTCTTCCTTTCTTTTGTCGGGGCTCATTTTTTTTTTTTTTGGGTCGATGTGTTATTGGATCCATTCCAAGGTAGTCCATAAATCAGAGTAAGGGTATTTCTCAGTCAATTCTCCAAAATAAATGTGCAACACAAAGAACATTGTCCAAAAGGAAAAGTGATGATAGCTATCAATGATCAACAAGAAGAAGTTCAAGGCTTGGTCATCCTGATCACGAAATACACTAAAATGCAACACTCAAAGAGCAATGGTTCCTTGAATGTTTGATAGTTGTGACAAACACTAGTGCATAGATTTAGGTACCCACTGATCCCAAAACCTAGGTCTAAATGAATGCAAAGGTAGTGGAAAAAAGAAAAAAGAGAATAGATAGAGAGAGAAGAAAAGAAAGCACACAAGAAGAAAAGTTTCCCAAAGAGGCCACAAGTGTGAAATATGGGTGACACAGCCTAATTGCTTCCCAGATCAAATCAAATACAAAAAGAAAAATTTATTGTTATGGACCTGAACACACTAGGTGAGAAAGTACGCAAACATCCATGGGCTTAACATATCTCAAAAGCACACGGAAGAAATAAAATGACTGTCCAAAAGACAAAACTCTCAAGAGAAAGAAAGCCATAGCCTAGCAGAAAAAATAGACTTGGGTGACTATGGCAACCTCTACTGGGGCTATGAATGCCTGACTGGTAGTAGAGAAAGGTTATACTTTGGATTTGGGGAAAACTTTTTCGGGGATATGAACACCTGACTAGCAGAAAATCTCTTTCTGGGAAGCCCTAGTCTACTTGGCGAAGGTTGGGAGAAACTAAAAAATGTTTTGGTTACCACAATCAAGGGTCAAGGAATGAATACACATGAACACACACCGAGAACTAGCAAAAAACCTCAGATTGAAAGTCGTTGAAAGATTGATCGACAGCAACACCTATTGGCCTTGTTCTACTGTGAAGTTACAGTCTAGAAGAGTAATGATGATAGAGAAATGCCTTGGTCATTCCTCCTTTTTTCAGGCTATTTATTGTGGGTCCACAACACACACCCCATTTCTTTGGTCTTCTGACCATGGAGACCCCCTTTTTTTGCTTTGTGGTTTTTTGGTCTAGTTTTCCCCTTTGAGTCCTCGCTCGGTCAGCTTCAGAAGAACAGGCGTCAGCATGATCTTAAGAAAAAAACCTTTTTTCAGCCTTTCGGCCCTTTTGGCATTTCAGGGACCTTGGTACTTTGAAACACCGAAATGGCCGAAAGGGTGAAAGTTGGTTTTTTTGGTGTTTTTGGCATCTGAAAATACCAAAAGTCCAAAAGTGTCTACCTCCAAAATTTTAGTGTTTCAAACACCGAAACCACTGAAAGCGCTGACATCCAGATCTGTAGGTTATAAGATGCGAAGGCCCCAATTTGAAAACACTTTGCATCCTTGATTCTAAATTTTTTGAGAGCTCGCAGCTTCGACATTTTTCATCTTCAGCCCTAAGCTTGACTACACACACACGCCTCTGGCTTCGTTATGTCATCCTCGCTACTCCTAGCCCCTCCGAGGTAGGTCTTGTTCGCTGCCTCTTATTTTCTTTCTCCTCTTAGTTTTTGTTTAAATTTTTAGGGTTTTTCCTTCGCCCTAGCACTTGTTTGGCCTAGGGTGTTTTGGATTTATTTCTCCCCTGGTCTCTAAGGGGGCCTATGGGTGCTTTCATTTTGGAAAGGTTCTATCCATGTTGAGTTAGGATTTGCCCTCTAGGTTTTTTGTGTTAGGGTTTTTTGGGTCACAACCTTTGTCACAGATTTTTGGCCTCTGAAAGACTGAAAAATAGGTCTTGCTTGTCTATCTTGTCATCATAGATCCAACCCTTTTGGTGTTTTAGACCTCCAAAATGTCTGAAACCCTGACAGGTCTGAATCCCCAAAAGACCTGTCCCTCATTGCTATTTAAGAGGTTCATACTGTTCAGCATTTTGGACCCCCAAAAGTCCCAAAATCCTGACAAGTCCGAGTCTCTGAATCCTGGTCTTTAAGCTTTGGTATTTTTGGCATCCGCAAAACTTTTGGACTTTTAGATACCAAAAGGTCCAAAAAAAACCCACTACGAATGAAAGCTTTTCATACTTTCAGCCTTTTCGGCCTCTGAGACATTCTTCGCTGTCCAAAACCCTGAAAGTGCAAAAAAACTACATTCTCGGTGACTTAGAGAGTTTGCTATGTTTTCTTAGTTTAGTCAACTTTCTTTCAATTTTTCTCCAAATAATATACTGATACTTGTATGTTTTAATACAGGAATGCCTGAGAAAAAGGTTACTTCACCCATGAAGTACCAATATAAGAGGAACACTCCCCCTTTAAAGATTACCAACAAGCATAGTGAGATTACTGACACTGATATCGAGAACATGGATTGGGATGACTTTCTTACAAGATGTAGCCAACCAGCCAGGAGATCAGAGGATTGTACCTCCCTAGTATTAGCAGGACTGGTTAGTGCAGTAGCCTACCCTATAGACATATCCTGACCTAAACTAATCATGACCCTAGCCAATCATTACAACTCCAACAAGAGGGTGGTTCAGAATACAGAGGGCACAACAGTACTGGATATCCAGCCTAATGTCATAGAAGATGTTTTCCACCTCCACAAAGGTGTGGACAAGTTCTATGACTTCTTCATAGAAAAAGGAAAATTATGGTTCAGAAACAAAGGGGAGGAGGCTTATGAAATAGTTAATAATCACTACCTAGAGCAACCTCTCCCCAAAAACAAGCTGGACAAAATAGACTTGAGGAGAGGATACATGAAAGATGACATCAAGGCAACAATAACAATGATAAGCAGAGTATACAGGTTACCACAATCACTCCAACTAGAGAATTGGATGATTGTCCTTATAGAAAGACTCAAGGGTTGTAGGTCCAGGTTCGACGTGGGAACCATCATTAGCGACAAGTTGGATGAACAACTCATGGAGGTGAAATGCAACCCTAAGTTCTATGTGAGTACTTACATGGTGTACCTACTAGCAGCAAGGGAAGATTACCCAGGGCTTGTAAATAGAGGAAGCCTAAATGATCCCAACGCATGGCCTCACATCATATACCCCTAGTTGTAGAAAAGGGAAAAAATGTCTGAGGATATCCTAGGCTACCGGATAGTTAATGATGCCTTCATTTTTGCAATCATCCGATCTATTGAGGGAAATTTTGCAAACAGGATGTCAGAGGAGGCAACAGCCAAGGTGAGGGCCATAGGCACCTATTACATACAATTCAGAACCTTCACATACATTTGGATAGTAGGATCCATGGTGAATCCAAAGAAGTTTCCTTGATATCCATCTGATTGGATAATCATTTTGGAAATGACCCGACAGCTCGCAAATGCCTATGAACATATCAAACACAAGAAGAAGCACTGCTGGGATTTTCCCTTTTCACTAGGGCCTTATACCCTACAAGACATGAAGGTCTATAAATCTTTAGCCTTTGAGTGGGATGAATTCCCCCTACAGCTCTATGACATAGTATTACCCCAATTTGATCCTATCAGTACATACAACCACATCATTGGCAAGTTTTACATTTACGAACCACACTTGGAGGATCACTGGATGAACTGCATAGATGATCATGAGTTCAGAATTTAGGATTATTGTAGGATGATTACCTTGGCTAAGGAAGTCATAAAGACCCTCATTCCCCCAAAAGTTTGGTAATATGACTTAGAATAAGTCCTAGAAGCCATCTATATAGATGAAAAAATATATGACCGACCCATCATGAATGTAGAGGTCGACAAAGATGAGAATGATGACATAAATTTATGGGCAAGACACATATTGAGAAAAATAGAAGGATGGATCAAGAGGCCCTAAAAAATGAGCCTAATACCTGTGAGGAAATTGATGGATCCCCCCAAGAAGGTAGATAAATAGTGCAGAGAGATAAACACAATGCCCCAATACAAGAAGGCACCGCCACAGAAGCCGAGCACGGTGTATGGTCATGAAAGGTAAATAGAGTATGGGTCAAACCCATGGCCCAAGGCTCCTAAAACAAGAATGAATGGAGAGATAGATCCTCCTATAGGGAAAGCACAGGTTGCACTAGATGATGGACCTTCTACTTTAGGACAATCTCCTGCTGTCACTGGAAAGAGGAACAAGACATACAAGAGAAAGAAAAATTCTACACCTTTGCAATTAGAAACTGTACAGGAGGACTCGCAAGAGGAGGATGAGGAAGATATACCTCTAGTTAAAAGGATGAGGTCTCAAAAAAGAAGAGAAAATGAGGCTAGTAGAAAGCACCAATAGGATCCTAAAGAGAAAGATGACCCCTTTGATGCTCTAGGATCAGACGAGTTCTAGATGTTATATTTTGAGGGTCTAGAGGGTTTTTCAGACCAGGGCCAAGATACACCAGGGTATACAATTGAATAGGAGGTAGGTGATGCTTCTCTTTTTTAACTATAGGTTATCTTGACTCCACCTCCTATTCAATTCACTAATCCGAAGCCAAATACACCCAAGGTGGGAGATAATTCTAAGGTAGATCAAGGGTCTGGGGATCAAGAGTCTCCAATAATTCAAGGGGCGACTACCAATGAGCCTACCCCAGGAACCCATACTATTACAACACCCCTTAACATCCCCACTCCACCAACTACTCTCCCACATCTTGTTCCTACTCCACCCCCATTCCTCATAACTCCACCAACTACTCTTCCATTTCCAATTGCAAATTTCCCAACACCTACTCCATCACCGCCAAGATACACCAGGGTATACAATTAGATAGGAGATAGGTGGTGCTTCTCTTTTTCAACCATAGGTGATCTGGACTCCACCTCTTATTCAATTCACTAATCCAAAGCCAAATACACCCAAGGTGGGAGATAATTCTAAGGTGGATCAAGGGTCTGGTGATCAAGAGTCTCCAATAACTCAAGGGGTGACTATCAATGAGCCTACCCCAGGAACCCATATTGTTACAACACCCCTTCACATCCCCACTCCACCAACTACTCTCCCACCTCTTATTCCTACTCCACCCTGATTCCTCATAACTCCACCAACTACTCTTCCATTTCCAATCCCAAATTTCCCAACTCCTACTCCACCATCGCCAAGATACATCAGGGTATACAATTGGACAGGAGGTAGGTGGTGCTTCTCTTTTTCAACCACAAGTGATCTTGAATCCATCTCCTATTCAATTCACTAATCTGAAGCCAAATACACCCAAGGTGGGAGTTAATTCTAAGGTGGATCAAGGGTCTCGGGATCAAGAGTCTCCAATAACTCAAGGGGTGACTACCATTGAGCCTACCCTAGATACCCATACTGTTACAACACCCCTTCACATCCCCACTCCACCAACTACTCTCCCACCTCTTGTTCCTACTCCACCCCCATTCCTCATAACCCCACCAACTACTCTTCCATTTCCAATCCCAAATTTCCCAACACCTACTCCACCACCGCCAAGCCCTTTGACTTGCCACATCCTGACACTGGGAGGAACGGTAGCCAGAGTGGCTGTGTCAGCCCTTGAAACCACAATAGTGGGTATGATTCGTCTCAATACCAAAGCCTTAGTTAATTCCTTGGGATAAGAAGACAAAGGTCAGGAAAAACAAGAGGAGTCAATGCAAGAGGGAGACTAGGCCGAAGAAGAAAGGGGAGAAGAAGAGGAATACTAGAGAAAAGAGAGTAAATCAGAATAGAGACAGGAACAAGAAGAGGGGCCTGATAAAGAGGTGACTCTAGGGTCCTAGAATTTGGATTCAATCCTTTAGATAATTCTGTATGAGTCGGTCACTGCATCTAGTAGACCCACCTGGTTTACCAAAGAGATCAAGTCTAGGAGGAGAACCTACTCAAATGAAGATGAAGGGGAAAACATGGATGTAATATTCTTGGGGCAAGCTTTTCATTGGGTAGAAGTCATATTACCAGCACGGACAATGTCCTATGTCACCCAGGATACTAGGGGACACTGGAAGGCACAAGTTGCGGTCCCATCCGCCAACACCTCTCAAGCCCAAACTACTTCAGAAGACTATACATTTGAAGAAGTAGATTTGGGGGATCCTACCAGGGAGGGAAGCAATACTCTAGCAGCCTTAGGGCTCAAACATGCTCTAGGTTTTATGAGTAAATTTGAAGAGACCATAAAGGCCTTTACTGAACAAAATGAAGCCTTAAAGAGGTTCATCCACAAAATGGTTGGTCCCATCAACCCTAACTGCCTGGAGGCCTCACTACAGGCAGTGTTGGATAAAAGAAATGCCCCAAACTTACCAGCATGTCTAACTTCCTCCTTCATTAAAGAAGTGTAGATTGGAAGGAGGACTTTGAGTAATACAAGGAAGGGGCCATCAAGCAGATATTCAAACCTTACAGGGTTATCCTAATAGAGGCTACAAATTTGATAGATTTAATGACAGAGGATGGTGGCTTGGAATTAGAGACCAGCAAATGGAGAGCCGCCCTCCAAGGTTTATAGATCACTAAGAAACAACGCTTCCAAATCCTGGTAAAAATATATGAGGGTGAGGAGTTGGACAAATTTGATACATGGATTAAGTGCATGACAAAGATAATTGGTATTTATGAGAAATCCCAAGCTTCCATATTGGATAAGCATAAGGAGGTAATGGAATGGGTAGAAGAAGTAGAAATCTTCTTTATGGGGATCGACCTGGACTTATACCAGGATGAAGATAAGCACATCTTACGACCATCCAAAGAGGTGATCTAGCAATTCAAGGACATTATGGCTAGTATAGGGACTAAGGAAGCCTTGCAATAGTTGTTCTATTCAAAGGAAGAAATGATGAAGATGAGAAATCACGTAGAAGAAATCCAATTCTTCACTTTCAAGCTAACTGCCTTTAAAGAAAAGCAGGAACAGAGGGTTAACAGGGAAAAGAGGAAAGAGATAAACTACAAGGAAATTTAGGAGATCATACAAAGGCTCTGGGCTGCCCACCTAGAGGTATTTATAAATTGACCCATTAGACCACAAGGCCATACCGGAGAAGAAATCTCCAACACTTAAGATTTCCCTGAAGCAGTTTTTGGCCTTTCGACCTCTTGGCCCCCGAAATGATTCAACCCTTCGGCCTTTTGGCCTTCCAGGATTTTTGGCCTTTTGGCCCTATCAATTTTTTGCCCCTTTCGGCTTGGCCAAATTTTTGGCCTTTTGGCCTCTTCGGCCTCTGACAAGTCTGAACTTTGGGCCAACGTCTGATGATAAAACACTTATAAATTTTGACACTTAAAATTTTTGGAGTTGAGGTCGGGGTCTGAAAAAATTGGGTGTTTCCAGTGAGATCAAATTTTTCCACACCAATTGAACTCCTAATCTAATTGATGGTCAGCTTGAGTTTGTTCTAAAAGAACTAAGGGTTCCCTATCAGTCTCCACCGTCAGATGAGCTTCCAGATGAAGATTCCAAGAAGGACTTCCAGAAACAAGAAGAAGACTCTGAGTTTTTTGAAGAAACCCCTTCTTTTCTCTTTCTTATTGGCGAGTTTGACCCTCCTTGCATGGGAAAATTGATTATAAATGGGTTCATAGATCCATACAAGTTATCTACTATTAGTTAATAATAGTTACCCTTCCAGTGAAGTTTTAGTTTAAATTATTTTTTTCTCTCTAATGCCCTAAATTCAGAATTCAGAGTTATGGATCAAATTCTATATATTGTAATCACAAAAGCAATGTAAAGGGTCAGAATCTTAATACAATAAAGATATACATTTGGTGTTTTATTCATGGTGTGTGAATTGCTGCTACATATGCAAAATTATTGAATATATGCTTGCATTATTCATTATTTTTAGAGATCCTCTTGTTTATTGTGCTTTGAATTCATGTTTTCTTTTAGTTGGAGTTTGCTATTGTTTTATTTACCTTGCTGTGATGAATGTGTGGAAGAGATCATATTTGGGCTTAATGATAAATCTGTCTCGTGGGTGCACACATCTTGGTGGCTTCACGATTTGATTGATTTTGAATATCTTGCACGAGTGAATACGTTTTCTCTCCAAACGCTTGCATCTGTGGGATAGTGAATTGTGACTTGGTCTGATTTATGCTTCGTGGGTTTACTCCAAATCTCTCCCATCATTCGAGTCGCAAGGAAGGGTTTATAATGGTTTATGTCCGTAGGACTTCATTTTCAGTCGTTTGCTTATTTCTCGTTACTCTACTCCCTACTCTCTTCCATCTTTTAAATTCTGAAAATCTAAACATCTTAAAAATACCAAAATTGCATTTATTTACAACATCCATATATGTTAAAATGGAAAATACCAAAAAGAACTAAAGTGTTTTGTAGTTTGATGTCTTGAATGAACCAGCAAAGGCCTCCTTGTGAACATTCACATTTATCTTCAACTGAGTAACCAAGCAGGTTGTGACCCAACCCTGGAGAACCTTGGGAATAACCCCATTATTCTTTCAAGAGAGGAAATCGAATCTTGAGATCCTAGCAAGTTGGATTGTGTCAAAACAATGCTCAATAGAAGTAGACACCTCCAAACTTTTGGTGTTTCAGACATCGAAAAAATTGAATTTTTGCCTTTCGGCCATTTCGGTGTTTCAGACACCGAAAAAATTGAATTTTTGCCTTTCGGCCATTTCGGTGTTTCAGAGTACCAAGGTCCCCAAAATGCTAAAAGGACCGAAAGGTCAAAAAAGGGTTTTTTTCTTAAGATCATGTTGACGCTTGTTCTTCTGAAGTTGACCAAGCGAGGACTCAAAGGGGCAAACTAGACCAAAAAACAACAGAAAAAGGGGGTCCCCATGGTCAGAAGACCAAAGAAATGGGGTGTGTGTTGTGGACCCACAATTGAAGCCTAAAGGTCAAGAAACTCCCTATCAACTGAAGAGAATCAGTAATCAGTATGTATGTGACTACAATACTTGGAAAAATTGTACAACATGTGGAAGATATGGTCACATTGCTACAAATTGTATGAGATAATGGACTAGAAAGTCTAGAGGCTAAACTAACCCCAGAATGGCATGCTTACACTATCATAAAGTTGGTCATCTCAAGAAAGACTGTAGAGACCGAATGATAGAGACAAGCACATATCCCAATGGAAACACCATTGAAGATATCTGGAGGGCTAGAGACAAAATGTGGAGAAAAGCTCCAAGCAATGATGAAGCTGGAACGAGCAATGCAAATGGTGACACCCCATCCAATGGATCTGGTGACATCACCAACCCCACCTAAGCAGAACAAGTAAGTATGGAACTCCATTACCCCAAGCTATTACTTTACATCAGTTCTATAATATGTTGATATAATTCCAAATGAGCATAAGAAAGATGCATCATAGTTGTAGTTGTTGAAATAAGTGATAACTATGATTTTGGGCATATATACCAAAACCCGTCAGTATACACTCAAAGTTAAGACTACCTACATTTACCGAGAAGAGTCAGTTAAAAGAAAAAGTTGCTAGTATAGACCAAGCCTCGTCGGTAAACAAGCACATGAACAAGTTGTCAGTGATATCTAAACCTGTCGGTAAAAGAAAAGTGAACATTGGATGCTCCAAAATGTTGTAAGTATCACTAATGGAAGTAAAGTATTCACCGATGAACTCAGTCTTTATACACTGAGGAGTTGGTAAGCATTTATGGCACGCATTTTAGGGCAACAGCTATAAATAGAGCATCAGAATGATTCATTTGTCTTGACACCTAGAGAAGAGCGACCAAAGGTGATTTTCAAGAAAAAAGAAACCAAGCTATAGAGCGATCATGAATTGAACTCCAACACTCCAAAGAAGTTCAGAGATCTTTGCAAGCACAAACAGTAAGTACTTCAAGACCGAAAACTCTATTTTTATGCATTACACAGAAGCCCAAATTTTTTGAAAATGGCATCGACTTCACAAACTGCAAAATCCAAGAATGTAAAGAAAGATGAGTTCAAGCTCATCAAAAATACGACATGTGAGGAACCCAACTATAAGATCCCTCCTAAGGTTTCCTCACAATCTAATGACGCTGGTGCATTTTCATGCTTTTGAGCTAGGGTTTTACTGGTTGAAGATGTCTGATCCTTCATACATTGCAAGATAGCAGAAATAGGAAGCTTAGAGGTTGAATAAGCCTACAAGAAGCTGTATAATGATGATGGAACACTCAAGGAAGAACACAAACACATTGAAGTGAAAGGGCTCACCAATGCCCTAATGTTCCCAAAATTCTTCAAAATTGAATGGATTCGGTTAGTACTAAGTAGAGTGCATAAAAAAAAGTTATGGTTGGATGAACCAAAGGCAATAACCCAAGATGTCATCCATGCGGTCACCAGTTACCTTGTAATCGATAAAGTAAAGGCACTGAAGCATCCACTGAAGGTAGAGACTAAAAAGATGATAGGATCCAAATGGAATGACCGAGGATTGAAAGTAACAACAATAACTGATGATGAGATCAAGTTTGGTGCATGTGTTTTGGGTTACAAATTCTTCCAAGCAAGCAGATTAAACATCATAGCATCAGGTGCAGTGGACACAATCTACAAATTTGTGAAGAAGGGTACACAATTGGACTTATCTGAGCTACTCCTGAATCAGTTGATGGATAACCTAAAGACAATGAGGAATGCAAAGTCAAACACTTGTAAGTTTGCCTCAGTAATAATGTGCATCTTCTTTTATTTTCATGAAAAGTTCCCATTGGTAGGAGATGTGAAATGGGATAGCACCAAACCAGTCACCATGCAAATCAGTGAGCACATAGCTACACTGGGAGATAACTTTGAAACAGTCATGGATGAATACTTCAATGTATTCAAAGACCAAATGCAAAAGAGGGTAAGAATCCCCAAGAAAATCATTGAGCAATATAAGGATGATATATGCTTCATGGTTGACACAGATAATACTTACATCAAACCTGATGTAGCAAGGACAACATGGTTACAACCATTGGAATATGAGATCAACATTGATCTTGCAACAAAGGCAATTGATGCCTTAATCAATGAACCACTAGACAAGAAGAAACCAAGGTTTGGCACATATTAAGAGGCCAAGAAACAAATTAAAACAGGCCTAGTTATCAAGAAGATAGTCAAAAAGAAAGACAAGATGGTAAAGAATCTCAAGAAGATTCTATCAGCAATCGAGGAAGAAGTTGAGGAAGGTGAGGAAGTTGAACAAGAGGAGGAAACCAAAGAACAACTATCTATCGGTAAAGATGAAGAAAAGAATGACTCTGAGGAAATAAAGTCAGATTCGCCACCTCCTCCACCATCTAAGAAACCAAGGACAACAACTGCTTCAAGGACTAGAAGTCAAACATCCAAAGAATCTACTCCTTCACCTTTGAAGAAAGGAAAGGCCAGGACTTACAAGAGGAAAGCTCTCGCACCAAAAAGAGGACAAAACAAGAAAGGAAGGAAATTTGTCAAAACCTGAGAGGACATAGAAGACACCGAGCAAGATGAAGCCATAGAGGCATAAAATGTCAAGGTAAAAGAACCTAACACTATTGATGACATTTGTGTGTATTGCAAATTCTGGATCTATTATAGATCCACACATTAGAAAATGACAGAAACTAAATCAAGAAAATCATAATAAAATTGAGGAAGCCATGATAGCTAAAATGTACAACTTCAAATATGTACCAATGCAATTTGAACGAAGTTATGTACCAAGGGAACTCTTGGATAAATTATCCTCCCATTGGACATTTGCATTGAAGAATGAGAAAGAGATCAGAGAGAGAGAGTACTTGTTTCTCTAATTTCACTTGAATCTAAGAAGGAAGAGATAGATGAGATTATGGAGAAACACAACAAGGAATTCTCACCAAAGATGAGGGCATATAAGTTTCTTGAAGGAAAGTTAATTGAAATTGAACAGGATAGCCATAAGAAATGGTGCAAAATCATGAACATACCTACTGAGGAGGTAAGCCCCGAAAAAGACCTTCAACAAAAAGATATTGACAAGGCAACTAAAGATGATACATCCATTGAGTTAGATAAAGAAGAGGATGATACAATAGGGAACAAGACTACAGATGTTCCAGATGAAATATGGGATAATGCCACAAATGACAACATTGTGGATGCTAATGTCATTGACATTATCGATGACCTAGCAGATGAAATAAATAAGGATGAAGATGTCACTATTTCAGTTGATAAAACCGATGAGAAAGATACAAATGTTGATACTGCACAAGTGAATATTACTGGCAACATGCATATATTGATACAAGCTATCAATATCCTGCAAGAAACAAACAAATCACCAGAGAAGGATACTCCAAAGGATGCAGGAGAAGAAGAAAACAAGGATAAAACTGATGGTCAGAAAGACATCGAAGATACTCAAGATGTAACTGACACTAACAAGGTTACTGAAGGAGATAAGGACAAAGATGCAGAGACTCAAGAAAAGAATGAAGAAACCAAGACTGATGAAGCAAAGGACACCAACAAAGGAGACAAACCAAAAGATTGTACTCCTTAGAAAATAGACAAGAGTGCTACCGATGATGTTAAGGTGAATGTAGAGACATCTGCAGACACCTGACAAGTTGAAACCGATGCCAAATAGTAGAAAGAAGCACAACAGGTCACATCATCAAGCACAACAGAAAAGGCTGAGAAATTGGCAATGGTGTTACATTCTACTGAGTCACAGAAGAAGAAGAAAAAGACAAAGAAGAGCAAGTTAGAGGTTACATTGGATGAAATCATTGAAATACCGAAGTGTGACCCCTCTACCCTTGACTTTGAAGCATTACAAGAATATAAAGAGATATGCCAAAGGAAGGCATTACAAGAGAAGCTAAAGAAACATCATAGGGACTCCATGGTACTGGAGACAACACATGACATACTACATCAAATAGTGCCAATGTTGACATTGATCAAAACAAGCCAATACTTGATCAATTAGCTACCCTCACATATGCAATCACAACTTAGAATATTGATGCTGAAAAGGCAATTGAGGAGAGAGCCGAAATGAAGTACCATTAGAAGCTCATAGAGAACATCAGCAAATAAGTGGCAGTAAATAAGGTAAAGCTATCAGAATTCTTATTTGAATTATACCCCATCATATTTGAAGCTATAACCTTGATTCAAAAGCTGAGCACAATAGAGAAGTTCACTAAGGAAAAATGATATGCCATTGCCCTTAATATCAAATAAAGGGGGAAATGATATAAGTACAAAATAAAAAGGGAAAATGTTATGTACATTCATTCAGATGGGAAAATGGTAGATATGTATATGTATATTCATAAAGGGAAAATGATATGTAGAAGGAAAATATATCATATGTACAGATATACCGGCATATACATAGGGGGAGTCATTAAATGACTAAGGATTATATATGTTGTATATACTTAACATTTTGTTTATTATTTTGCACATATCAATTTTTGATACTAATGTCAAAGGGGGAGATTGATGACATTAATTTTCCATTAGTATACAAACAACACTTTTGGTAAGCCTACACCAAAAGATAGGAAAGACAAAACCGAAGATTAGATTAAGAGATCACCAAAGATGACTAAGTACAGAGAGAACTGATGACACAAGTTAGAGTGTATACCAAAAATAATGAAGTAGAAAGATAAAGTGGAACCCGACAGAGGAACCTGAAATGGAAGTTATAGTGCAGACTGACAAGACAGATACAGTGCAACCGATAGACAAAACCAAAGGATAGTCAAGCATGATTAACAGACAAAACCAAAAGTTAGTTGCAGCCTGCAAAAAGTGGATCTGACTTCCATGTCAGATAAAGCAAGTGTATTCTATTTATAGGATATTTAATTTTTTTAATCCATTTCTTTAGGGAAAAGAAACATTAATGTAAGTTTTTTAATCATTCTAACTGATTTAAAACACATAGACTAGAAGATCTAGGTATAAGTTGTAAACTTGATCTTAGAGTCAACATTGTTTTTATCAAAACTCAATGAAGTCAATCCATCTATAAATAGATGATGCAATCATTCATTAGAGTGTGTGTGTCAAAAGAAAAGAGAGAGAGGAGAACATAATGAGCACATCTATGGATTGAATTGAGAGTTTCAAGAACAAGAACATAAAAAGAAGGATTTGGTTAGCAGAACCAAGAACAAAGGAAATCGATAGTTAGAGGTATTAATCGATCACAATTAGGTGATAATATTTTTCATGTTAACTAAATTGGATCTATATCAGCAATAGTAGATTGTATTTACCAGGTCAATTTGTAATTTTCCATCATTCTAAAAAGTGGAGCAAAATGTAAAAATACTTTCAAGGAAGGTGGATTTAACAGTCCAACATCAAATTTCTTAACTAAGTGCACACTTAATAGTGTTGCTAAAGCTCTTAATAGAGTAGACTTTAAAAGGTCTCCACCAATACTCCTAACATGGTAGATCATCAGAAGTGATCAAATTGTAAGCCTTAACCGACCCCTTCCAATCTACAGATAGTGAAGTTTTGTGGGTGCCATCCCCACCATAGTTTTTTACTTCCTAACAAGAGTTTTTTGTGATATCATATCTTCTGTTATGTGTCAATTACTTTCATGAATGTTTCTATGAATGATTCACATGTTTATTAATGTTATGAATTGATATAACTCACATCAAGATATTTTAGATCAGATTGAATGGACATGCAATTGATTACAAAGGTTAATTGATTAAAGGATACAAATAGTTTTAGAGGTACTGATTCACTCCTCCCCTCTCAGTACATACTTCCCATTAATCCCAACAATAAGTGAAAATGGTACATGTCAAAATCTATCAACTCCATAATATGGTACTGCAAGCCATGAAAATGATACATATGATAGTAAGCATGACATGAGGCATCCAAATGATATATCAACAATCATCCATTATGCAATCTATATCATCATGAGTGTCGCTGGCTAATAGTAACAACTACCTCATCATCATCATCATAATCATCACCACCACCACCACCACCATCATCATCATCATCATCATCATCATCATCATCATCATCATCATCACAGTCATCATCAACATGATCATCTTCGTTACCATCATTTTCATCAGCTTCCGTGTCTTCTGTACTTGAGTCATCATCGTCCTTTTCCTCATTATCTGAACAAGAACCATCATAATCTGGATATGTATCTTGATGATCATCTTTATCTTATGGAAGACCCAAATTCTGCCTCAAATTTTTTTTTTAATGAAAAGTTATTATTTATGTAATGCAAAAAAATATGTTTATGTTATATATCTAATATGACAACATATGAAATGAAACCATAATCATATTACATGAATCAACAACTAAAGTTGACTCAAACAGATTAACAAAAATGTAGTTCTTAGCAAACAAATATTAAGTTACTTTGTTCTGCCGTGGCTGTAAGAATAGTCACTGAACAGAGTTCCAATAGTTGTAGGAACACTAGTCACATAACATAATTCTTGTTGAACCACAAAAAATGCAGGTCTTTTTTTTAAAATCCCGCGTCATGTCTTATGTCGACTTGTCTTTCAAGAGTAGACAACAAAAAAACCATACCATTTACCATTCCACTTAGCACTAAATCCACTTCAGTGTTTTTTTAGGTGAAACTCATACATGTACTTAAATAAAAGAAAAATCAATTCATTCAAGCCTTATGTCGGTCAAAATGCTAAAAAACATAAGTAGAGGGGGAAAAAAATTCATGCTATTTAAAACAACATGGGGAAACTAAAAGAAAACAAAATCTTTAAAATTTGCAAATGCTCAAAAACACTTCCATTGTTGAATTTGGTAGTTAATTTGTAGTGGCTTAATAGGGTTTTAGGGTTTTGAGATTAGTTACAGTTGAAAGAAACAAAGATTGAAGAAGTGGAGTCCACTTCAAAGAAGCTACAAATTGCAACACATATGCACACAAAAGGCCTAGGTCTCAGGGTTTGTAACCTTCTTTCTCTACTTACATTGTTAGCTAGAACTATTTATGACTTTATAGTTTTTCAGAAGTTTATGAAGTGCTATTCATAGTTGCCTACACGGTGGGCATTAAAGGAGTTGCATTCTTTGTTGATTGAGTTTGAAAGAGTCATTTTTTATGATTATTGTTGAATGCCGTCTGGGCAGAGGTTTCAGAGGAAATTTGTTTTTATTTTATTGATGTTGGGTACATATATTATGTGATGAATTTACAAAAGAAAAGGATTATATCAATACTGTGTAGAGTTGCTAAGAAACATGGGTTTTATAGTTTTTATTAATTTATATTCTTTCATCATTTCAAAAATTGTGTGCAATTCTTGGTGATATTAGGAGTGGAAAAGAAAATAACTAAAGCGTATAATTCTTTGAGCTATGCCAGGGTTTTAGGGTTATAATAATTAATTATTCAAACTCAATGTGCTTAGTTTTGTTCTCTTTTGTGGATTTAGGAAGATGGCAGTCATTTTCTTCTGGCTGCGGGTTTTGTTGGGTGGGAGCAAGCAAGAGAAGCAACCAGAGTAATGGGGTACATGATTCATTAGAAGAAGATGGCTGGTCATGCCCTTCTTCTTGTGGGTGCCCCTGGTACTGGAAAAAAATGTTGTATCTCCTAGGAGCTTGGAAGCAAGGTAATTAGTCCAATTGATGCAGAAATAATCACAGAACAAAGCTCCAATGGCTGCAGTAACAGTCATAGAACAAATTTCCTATTGAACTACAAAAATACAAGTTTTTTTTTGTTTTTATCTTGCGTCATGTTTTGTTTCAACTTATTTTTCCCATGGCTATGGTCCTTTAAGAATTTCTTAATTTCTCGAGTGCCATGGTCTTATTATAATATATAAAAGACTTTTCCATTAAACCAAAATAATTGAAAAAAAAACCAAAACAAAAGAAAGAGCAGGTAAAGGTATGTCGCGGTTTTGCAAGTTTAAACTGCAATTAACATGGATGGGTGGTGAGGATACGATGAAGAAAAGGTCACTCATGATGAGTTAGTCACAACTTTTTGACAATTTTTGAAGACAGGTCTTTAAGCCTGCAGTTTGTGCAAAGTGGTGACACATGAATCCTAAAATGTGGTGCAGATCATAGAATCATTATGCCTTTCTGTCATTCCTTTTACGAGATGTTTTGATAACCAAGAATGTCAGCATGAAAATATTTCGTAGCTGTGAACTTCAGTATAGAGATTGCTTGTATTAGCAAGTTGTGGCAGTTGATTTGAAGCTTGGATGAATGCTATTTATAGCTGACTAGGGATGAGATTATGTGTATTCTCTATAAATGTTCCCTTTTGGTTAGATGGCTTTATGTGTGTTCGTGATGTTGATAGTGAGGATTTTTATGAGTGGCATTATCTGTTTCATGAGGTTGAGATTGGGTAAGTGCCTATTGCAAGAAGTATATAAGGATCATGGGTTGATGTTGCAATTTGCAGTTGAAGGAATTTTTTAAATGGAAAGGGCGACTGAATTGATTTTTCAACATAATTTTCCCTCTGTCGGTGCTTATTTCCAAACCGGTAGAATTTTTAGAGGTTTCATAGATGTTCACAGGAATTAGTGGTGTGGGCTTGTCTAAATCCTAGTTTTCCTTGGAAAGTATTCTCTTGCATCTCTTCTATAAGGGGAGTGAGATAGAATCTTGCATTTTCCCCTTACAAATAGTATTATGTCGCGTCTCTTCTATAAGAGGAGCTGGATAGATTCCTACATTAGTATCAATAGGGGCATGGATCAAGGGGACGACTCCAAATTCATGGTATCCAAATTCATCTTCTTATGCTTCTTAAGAGCCAAATTCTACATAGTGAATAAATGAATGAAGGAACTTTAGTTCGATAGGGGCATGGCTCAGCTTGTTTTGTGGGACCTATTTTTGGCCCACGGGGAAGCAAGGATGTTACGTGTGGCATGTATTTGATGGGTTCACATAATGGTATGTTTACATGCCATAGTTTTGCAAGATTAAATTGCACTTAAGGTGAATGGTTGGCGACGATGTGACAAAGAAAAGGTAACTCGTGATGAGTTAGGCACAACTTTGTGACAATTTTTGAAGATAATTCTTTGAGCTCGCAGTTGTGCAAAGTGGTGACACGTGTCTGAGGAAATGTTGAAGGGAGTGTTGCCATGTGTGCCATGATTTCCATTCGATATAATTTAAGACTTTCTAACTACATTTTGGGGACTGCAGAGTTATGACAGATGCATTTTATGTTAATCAACTGATGAAGATCTGATGGAGATGATGAAGACCAAATGGTATCGAGTATGATGATTGAAGAAATGGTTAGATCAGTTGTTTTTTTGTCATTGATGTCAAGCAATTGATTAATTGATTTTTATTATGTTGCCATATCTTAAGAGGAGAATTTAAATGGGTGACAAATATAGATTAGATAATGATGAAGTAATGATGATATAGTTGTTTGCTACTATATATTTGATGTTATCAAATTAGTACAATTGATTGATTAATTCAGAAATTGCAAAGAGTTAAAGTTATGACTGAAAGAGTTACTTTACTGAGATAGAAAGAGTCAGTCGATAGAAATTTATGTAATTTGGTTAGACTTACCAAACACCGAGTGAAAGTCAAGCACCGAGCATCGAAGATGAGTTACACACTGAGCAGTGAATGAAGACAGTTACCGAGTTGCAAAGCAAGTTTTACGGAGTACAGGATATTGATTGTAAATGATGATAAGATCAAATTCAAAATGATGATGAGTTGGATGAGGATATGAATTAAATGAAGTTTGTTATAAAATCTACAAACATGAAAATTCAATGAGAATATCTAAGACAAAGATCAAGCGGTTAAACTGAATTATGAGAGTTCCAAGAAAAGTTCAAGTTTTGAGGTAAAAGTGAAGTGGTTTACTGAGTTGAGATTTATGAAGAAGATGATCGGATGACAGAGCACAAATGATGGAAAATCTAATTAAGGAGATTGAGAGATAAAAGTATGTCTATACAAAGAATGATAAATTAACAGAGATTATGTTGCTAGCAAATTGAACAGAGAAGAAGAAGCTAAAGAACAACATTTACCGGGCATAAAAGAGAAATAGAGATTGAAGAATCTATAGTATGAGAAAGAGATAAATGGAGTATGTGATGCTAGGTATTCAGATGAGCATGAAGGATCTGACACAAGCAAAGGTAGTTTCTATATTTATAGATCAAAGTTTTACTATTGCTTATTAGTATTTTTAATAGAGAAATCTCTTAACCGAGTGTATTTAACTGTTCTATTTGTAAAACCTAGAAGTAGGTGAGATTCCAAAAGAGTGTTTAAAAACCTCTAACAAGGACACTTCTAACAGGGTGAACATCTTAACAGATCTTATTTAAATCCCCTAATAGGGTCACATTTAACAAGATAAGTTCTTAACCGACTGTACTCTAGAAGGGTACAATTTTTTTTATATTGTGGGTGACAATTCCCATAGAGGTTTTTCCCAAGTTGGGTTTCCTCATTAAATTTTGCATCAACTAAGTTAATCTTATGTTAATGAGTTTGAATGATTGATTTAAATATTTGAGATGTATGGTTGTTTAAGTTATTCAGTTGTTTGTTGAATTGGTTATTACCGTATTCAATGTTACTGAGTGAATTAGTGAGTTCAATTTTAAGTGTTTTGAATTGATTTTGTCTAATTCACCCCCCTCTCAGTGGACCAACAATTGGTATCAGAGATAGTTACTCTAAAGTGATAAGTTTAAAAGGAATTGAGTTAAGATTTAAAGATGTATAAGAGGGAAGCACCAAAGCTCAATAGGGATCATTTCTCTACATGGAAAAGTAAAATAAGGTTGCATGTGTCTGGAGGAGAAGAATATGGACTTCATTTTCTTGATAATGAATATATAGCACCGACTACTGCACCTTTGCCAATGAGTGAGAAAAGATAGAAACAAGAACACACACAAGTTATGATTGAGATTGCTTCTACATTTACTGACCAGGAATATGATGAACTTGATGGATGTACTACTTAGAAATAGATTTGGGATAAGCTTATTTTGACCTATGGTGGAGATCAACATGTTCAGAAGGCTAAAGCAGAAAGTTTGAGAGGAAAATTTGACTCTATGAGGATGAAAGGAGAGAACATAATACAGTACAATACAAGACTTAAGGAGACTGTTAATTATATCAGAGGAGTTGGTGGAATTATAACAGATGATGATGTTAAAATCAAGATGTTGAGAACCCTGCTACTGAGTTATGCTATTTGTGTATCTTCTATACAAGAGCTAAGATCTATTCCCCAGATGAATGTTTCACTGGATGCTGCTATTGGTAAGTTAACTGAATTTGAGTTAAATGATTTTGACAATAGTTTACTTGCTACATCTAAGACTGAATCTTCATTTAAGTCTACTTTAAATATTGGAAAAGTTAGGGAAGCTACAGCCAGAGATGGATATTTGAGCAGTGCTAGTGAGAAATTTTATAGTTGTACTGAAGGTCTTGAAGAGTTATTTACTGGATGTGATGAGAATGAAAGAGAATTTGAAGCTTTTTTGGCTATAAGGCTACAAAGAGGCAAAGGAAAATAATGAGGTAAGTTACCCTTGAAATGTTTTAATTATGATAAAATTGGCCACTTTACATCCAACTACCCTATGAAAGATAAGGAGGAAAAGAAAGATAACAGAGATAACGAAAAAAAGAGAAAACAGAGTCAGGAGATTCAGAGACTACAAAAACAATGGTAAGAAATCTTGTCATATTGCTAATGAAGGACTAAGAGATGATGATTCATTTGACAGTGATGATGTAAAAGAAGTTTTTTATGTTGCTATTAAAGACGATTCTTGATGAAGAAGAACCAAAATCCCTAATATCACAAGTAAGAATGAAACATGGATTATAGATAGTGGTTGTTCACATCACATGACTGGGGATACACTTAAGTTTATTTCCTTGGAAAAGCATGATGGAGGATTTGTTAGATTTGGTAATGATGCTCCATATCCTATGAAAGGAAAAGGTTCTATAATTATACTCAATAACACAAGATGTGATGATGTTTATTGAGCTGAAGGATTAAAGTATAATCTGTTGAGTGTTGCACTGTTAAATAATACAGGTCACCGACTAGAATTTCAATATGGAAAGGTGAAATTATTTGATTAGAAGGATAGTCTGATTGCTACTGGAGAAAAATCTAAAGGTAATTTATTTTATCTTGATACTTCTATGAAGATTTGCCTTTTTGCTAAAGTTGAAGATGTTTGGTTATGACACAAAAGGATTTGTCATATTAATTTTGACAACTTAATCAAAGTGAGTAAGAAGAATAGAGTGAGAGGACTACAGAGATTAGAGAAATATGAAAATGCTATGTGCAGAGAATGTCATATGGGTAAGATGACTAAATCTAGTTTTTCAAGCAAGACTTATGTCACACAAGGAGTTTTGGATTTAGTGCATACTTATTTATGTGGACCCACGAGGACTCACAGTTATTATGGAGACATATATTTCATTTTATTTGTGGATGATTATTCTAGAATGATGCCTATAATGTTTTTAAAAGAAAAACCTAATGCATTTCAAATGTTTAAGTGGTATAAGGCCCGAGTTTAAAAAGAAACTGGAAGACAATTGAAATGTCTAAGATCTGATAGAAGAGGTGAGTTTACTTCTGATGAGTTTACATTGTTTTGTAATGAGAATGGAATTAAGAGACAGTTGTCAGCACTGAGGACACCACAACAGATTGGAATTACTGAGAGAAGAAAGAGATCTATTGTTGATTGCGCTAGGACACTGATGATTGAAAAAGAAATAGAACTTTTGGAGAGAAGTTGTGAGTACTGTTGTTTATACATTGAACCGAGTATAAATGAAGAAAGGTACCAACAAGACACCTTATGAAATTTGGTATGAACACAAACCTAATGTTAGTTAATTTAAAAGATTCTAGAGAAGGAAATTTTTATTCAAAAGGAGAAGAAGGAATATTCTTAGGATATTCTACAAGGAGTAAAGCTTACAAATGTTTGAACAAAGTTATTAAAAGATGGTGGAAAGTGCAAATGTAAGAATTGATGAATTTGTAGAAAGGAATGATGAAGATAGAAAGAAGGAACCTGAGGATTATGAGAAGTTTGTATATGTACAACTTGATGTTCCTGATATCTTACCGAGAGCACCTACCGAGGAGGAAAATGAACAAGGAGTTCTACAACTAAATGTCGATGTTTAAGGACCGAGACTTAATGAGCCTATTTTGGAAAAGTATTTGAGGAGGAACAATTCCCTGGGCAATATTATTGGAAATAAGGATGCTGAAGTGATGACTAGAAGCAAGTTAAGATACAATACATGTTTGATATCTACATTTGACCCAAAGAAAGTTTAAGAAGCACTAGATAATAAAGATTGGATGAAAGCAATGAAAGAAGAGTATGATCATATTTAGAAGAACAAGACATGGAAATTAGTACCTAGGCCTAAAGACAAAATTTTTATTGGTACTAAATGGATTTTCATAAACATATTGAATGAGCATGGAGAAGTTATCAGAAATAAAGCTAGATTGGTTTGCAAAGGTTATGCACAAGAAGAAGGTATTGACTATGGAGAGAATTTTGCACCTATTTCTAGATTAGGAGTCAAAATACTTCTAGCTCATGCTTCTTACAAAGGATTCAATGTATATCAGATGGATGTTAAGTCTACATTTCTTAATGGGATACTTGAAGAAGAAGTATACATTGAGCAACCTGAAGGATTCATTGAGAACACAAACAATAACAAGGTATGTAAGTTACATAAAGCATTATATGGTTTGAAACAAGCACCAGATTGCACTCTTACCTAATCAAAATAGGATTTTAGAGAACAAGTCATAACAATATTGTTTACTTGAAGTGTGACAGTGATAACAAACTTTTGATTGCTGAATTCTTTGTTGATGATATTATTTTTGGAGGTAATGACACTTTATGTAAAGGATTTATTGATGAAATGAGAAAAGAGTTTAAAATGTCATTGATTGTAGAGATTAAGTTCTTTCTAGGTCTACATATACAAAAAGTTACTAGAGGGATCTTTATTACACAAGCTAAGTATATCAAAGAGATCATCAAAACCTTTGGTATGGAAGATTCCAAGCCTATTGGAACACCTATGGTTACTGGATGTAAATTATCAAAAAAAGATGAGACACAAGAGGTGGATAATACTCTTTACTGATCCATGATTGGTAAATTGCAGTATGTTTTTCACAAAACACCTGATATAGCACACACTGTTGGGATTGTTGCAAGATTTTCTTCTAATTTGAAGGAAACACAAATGTCTGTGGTAAAAAGAATTTTGAGATATCTGAAAGGCACATAAGAATTTGGTTTAATGTACAAGAAAGGAGCTACTTTTGATCTGCAAGTCTACATTGATGCAGATTGAACTGGAAACATTGATGACAGGAAAAGTGCTAGTGGAGGCACATTCTTTCTAGGTGAAATATTGGTTACATGGCTGAGCAAGATGCAAAGTTGCATTTCACAGTCTACTGATAAGGCATAATATGTTGATGATAATATGAATTGTGCAAATATAGTATGGATTAAAAAATTACTCAAAGGTATGCAAGAATAGATTAAAGATCCACTTACTATTTTTTGTGATAATACAAGTTCTATTAATATATCAAAGAACCCAATTATGCATTCAAAGACCAAGCACATTTATATCAAGTATCACTACTTGAGAGAACAAGTTCAAGAGAAGAATGTGAGATTGAAATATGTGAATTTAAAGGAAAAATTGGCTTATATCTTTACAAAGACACTACCTCAAGATTCTTTTGAGTATCTCAAAGGTAAATTAGGGGTTCTTCCCCTATCAAATATTCACTAAAGAGCATGAGGCATGCTGCATCAATTCTATATTTCATTAGAATATCTATTACTGAATTGATGTTAGTATGGCACACTTTAGGTGATTCCTGAAGTTGTGAAAAGATTTTTGTATGCAATGTTTTATGAGTACATGTTAGATATAATCCACTACTGGAACACGTTTTTAGGAGTATGACTATTTGGAATTATTTTCAAAGAGGGAGAGAATGAATTGATGCCATTTATCCTTAAGGGAGATATTGATGAATTGGGAGAGAATGAGTGAATTTATACTATATACTCATGAAGGAGAATCACAATGTATGCTACAAGAAACAAAAGATTTATCCAAGAGGGAGATTTAGATTGAAAGATCAAAGATAAAAGTGGAAACAAAAATATCAACTCGGAGGGAGTTCAATTATATATTTGACTATTGCCATCATCAATTGCTATATCACTATTATAGTGGTTGCCATCAATGCCAAAGAGGGATATTTCTAATCAACTAATGAAGATCTGATGGAGATGATGAAGAACGAGTGATACTGAGTATCATGATTGTAGAAATTGTTAGATTAGTTGTTGTTTTGTCATTGATGTTAAGAAATTGATTAATTGATTTTTATTATGTTACCATATCTTAAGAGGATAAGGTAAATGGGTGACAAATACAGATCATACAATGATGAAGTAATAATGATATATTTGTTTGCCACTATATATTTGATGTTATCAAATCAGTACAATTGATTGATTAAGTCAGAAATTGAAAGAGTTAAAGTTATGACTGAAAGAGTTACTTTACCAAGCTAGACAGAGTCAAACGGTAGAAAGTTATGTAAACCAGTCACAGTTACCGAATACTGGGTAAAAGTTAAGCACCGAGCACCAAAGATGAGTTAGACACCGAGTAGTGAATGAAGACACTTACCGAGTTGCAAATAAAGTTTTACTGAGTACAAGATATTGATTGTAAATAATGATAATATTGAATTTAATGCAAAGAGATGATGAGATAGATGAGGATATGAATTATTATATTGTGGTGACTACTCAAGAAAGTACTATCTAGGAAAAAAATTGAGGCTTATTTCGGCCAATTTCTAGGGTGACATGTTCTAACCCTAAAGCGGCATAAAGTTTGTATAAATTGGCTTAGGGTTAGGGTTTCATAATTATGTTGTATGTTTTAGGGTGGTATTGATTTGTAAGAGATATGCGCATTGCGATCAAATTGTGTAAAGGATAAAATATGGATAAGGTTTAGAACAGTGGATATTTGCCCATAAAAGTGTTCCTATGCACATATTATCTATTTACATTTAATTGTATTTGATAAGGGGTGTAAATCTGGAAATGATTGCAAAGGAAAATGGAATAAAATACTTACCTCTGAAAAAAACTTTCTAAAAACCCTGTCAGACGGTCTCAGAAACTGTTGATTTCCATAATCCTGAACCGAAACAGCGAGATCTACAAAACCCATAAATATTTTTTTATTCTGAGAAAGGTCAATTTTGACCTAGTTGAGAATGTTGACCTTGAACCAAAATTTTTGATTCTGACCTAGGTCAGGGTTAAGGTCATCCTTGACCTAGGTCAGGGTCAACCTCAAAAATTTCACCCTTGACCCCAAAAATTTGACCTAGACCTGCACAACTCTAATGAAAAATTTGTTCGTGGATCCTGAAAGTTTGTCGAAAAGGGTATCCAGATCTGAACTTTAATTCACTGTCTTGAACCTATACCTACAATAAAAATGGTTTGTTTATTGTGGGGGAGGGTTTTGCCTTGGTCAAACCCCAATTTTGGAATTAACCTTATAATGTAATTGAAATTGCATAAGTAAGCAAAGTAAATAAACAAATTCACCTTGCTTGTATAGAAGCCCTTGTGGTGGATTCGAATACTTGGATCCACAAGTATGTATGCACCAAATGGATGTAGAATGTGGAATGTAGGATGCCTCAAATCAATTTCATGTAGATCTTCAACACCAATCTTGAATGGATCTCGGAAGAGGAAGATGCTTGGAGGAATGTGGATGGAGAAATCTTCAACAAGAGGGCTCCGTAGAGCTTGAATCCTTCAATGGCTACCAATGGATCTCCTTGATGAAGTGAGTGATTGAGAAATACTTTAATGCTTGAGAGTAGATGCTTGCTTCAATGGATTATTGCTTTCTTCAAGTGCCTTATGATTTTATGGTTCTTAGTCTTAGAGAAAATGAGAGGAGAAAGCTTCCTTATATACAAATATAGGGCACAATCTTCTAGAGAGGCCTACATAGGAGAAATAAATTCTCATTAGACCTATACCCTTAGAAGTGGACCTATATTAAATATAATTTAAGAGTCATCATTTTAGAACCCAAAAAAGCCGACCCAGAAGCAGGAATTAACTTTTCTAAAGCCCGAGATCTGAAAATCTTGGAAATCTGGAATTTGACCCAAAAAGGTCAACCTTGACCCAAAAAGGTCAACCTTGACCAAAAAGGTCGACCTTGACCCAAAAAGGTCAACCTTGACCCTAAGGCCAAAATCCCAGTTTGCAGTTTAGGATACCAGAAATAGGCTGGAAAAAGTGGGAAAAGGGGAAAAATAGGGGAAAAAGCTAGATCCAAGTTAGAGACCCATTCAAGGTGCTTGACATGACCCCAAATCACTTACTCGAAAGGCTAAACCAGTCTATAATGGAAGTGGTTCCATTTTATAACTATACAGATTGTAATCATTAGATAAGAATAATATTAGACTTTTTTGTTTGGTGGACGTAGCCCAAGGATTGGGTGAACCACGTTAAATATTTGTGTCTTGTGTTCTCTTTTGTTTTGGTTTATTATTCTATGTTATTGGTTATATTTCTACATGTAATTATTATTTCTATCTTGTTAATCCTAATAAGTGGTATTAGAGCGAGGTTGTCTTCAGTTATCCTCTACAGGAAGATCTCACTATTTAGTGGGAGTCTCATGGTTGAGTGGGAGTAATGACAGATGAGGGTAAGTTGAAGGTTGAGAAGTTTAACGGGCAAAACTTCCAGTTATAGAAAATGCAGATGGAGAACTATCTCTATCAGAAGGATTTATGGCGACCATTGGAAGGATCAATCAAGAAACCCATTACTATGTCTCAGGAGGATTGAGATGTTCTAGATAGAAAGGCACTGGGTAACATCCGCTTATGCCTGGCACAATCGGTGGCGTTTAATATTACCAAAGAAAAGACAGCTAAAGAGTTGATGGATACCCTAGCAAAGTTGTATGAAAAGCCTTCCACTTTGAATAAGGTATTTCTTATGAAGCATTTATTTAATATGAATATGGTAGAAGGTGGGTCAGTGGCTGATCATTTAAATGAGTTTAATATATTTACTAGTCAATTATCTTCTGTAAGTATAAATTTTGATGAAGAAATTAGGGCTCTTTTGATTCTGTGTTCTTTGCCAGAAAGCTGGAGTAGCTTGATAATACTTGTTAGTAATTCTATTTCTAATTCGAACACCCTAAAATTTGATGATGTTGTTGGTGTTATTCTGAGCAAGGAAATTTGTAGAAAAAGCTCAAGTGAATCTACATTAGGTAGTGTTTTGAATGCAGAAAGTAGAGGCAGAACAAGAGATGGAGGAAATAACTTTGGAAATCATGGGAAATCATGAAGGAAGTCAAAGGGAAATAGGTCTCAATCAAGAGGACCTAGTGACTGTTGGTACTATGGAAAACCAGGTGATAAGAAGAAATATTGTTGGTCTCAGAAGAATAAAGAAGGAGAAAAACATGAAGACAATAAGGAGGCAAATGTGGTAAGTACTAAATTTGAAGATGATGTTTTTATTCTTTCCCTTGAGAATGTTGATGATTCATGGGTTCTAGATTTAGGGGCTTCTTTTTCATGCTACACCCCATAGGAGTTATTTTATTGATTATGTCAAAGGTGATTTTGGGCAAGTTTATTTGGGAGATAATGAACCATGTCAAATTGTTGGGAAGGGAAGAATTAAGATTAAGTTTCATAATGGGAATCAATGGCTACTACAAGAGGTAAGACATGTTCCAAGGCTGAGTAGAAATTTAATTTCAGCATGGCAACTAGGTGATGAGGGTTGCACAATTACTTTTAATGATAAAAATTGGAAGGTTTCAAAAGGTTCCTTGGTAGTAGAAAAAGGTGTGAAAGTAGGCACCTTATATCTTTGTACAGATAATTTTCTTCCTTCTACTCTTATTGTTACAGAGAAAAGTGAATGTTAAGGAATAGTTGTTGCAGTTGACAGGGTAGAAAATGAAGCAGTTCCTATGGATATAGAAACAACACTGTGGAACAATAGAATTGGGCACATGAGTGAGAAAGGTATGAAATTAATTCACTCAAAGAAAGTTATAAGAGGTCTGAAATGTGTAAATTTGGATTTCTGTGAAAGTTGTGTTTATGGGAAACAAAAGAGAGTTAGTTTCTTGAAGGGTGGGAAGGAAAAGAAATATGATAAATTAGAGCTTGTGCATACAAATGTATGGGGTCCAGCTCTCTGTATTATGTTACTTTCATTGATGATGCAACTAGGAAAGTCTAGATTTATTTCCTTAGGCAGAAATCTGAAGTATTTGAAACTTTTAAAAAATGGAAAAGCTTGGTTGAAAATGAGATTGGTAAAAGATTAAAATTTCTCAAATCTGATAACGGTGGTGAGTATTGCAGCAAATAATTTGAATATTATTGTTCCTCTAATGGTATTCGTAGGCATAAAATGGTTCCAAGAACTCCACAAGAAAATGGAGTGGCTAAACACATGAACAGGACAATAATGGAGCATGCAAGGACTATGAGATTGCATGCTGGGCTCCCCTTAAACATGTGGAAAGAGGCTATAAATACTATTTTTTATTTAATTAATAGAGTTCCCTCTACTCCTTTGGGTTGTGGTATTCCAAAGGAAGCATGGCCTGGTAAGAAGGTAAGTTATTCTTTTCTCAGAACCTTCAGTTGTAAAGCATTTGCACATATAGATTTTGAAAATAGAACCAACCTGAAAGCAAAATCAAAGAAATGTGTATTTGTTGGATATGGCATTGATGAATTTGGCTATAGAATTTTCAATTTTGAAAATTGTAAAATTGTGAGAAATAGGGATGTCATATTCAATGAGTAAATAATGTACAAAGATCTATTGTGACAACATGAGAAGAAAGACATTGATTATGTAGAGTTGGATGATACTCCAACGGATAATGTTCCAGTAATTCCTTATTCTCTGCAACAACAACAACAACAAATAACACACCCCAGTGAATGTTAGACAGTCAACAAGGCTAAGTAGACGTCTAGATAGATTTTCACCTTCTTTGTATTCTATTTTATTAACTGATGTTGGTGAACCTGAGTGTTATAATGAAGCTATGCAGGTGGATACAAAGCTTCAGTGGGACTCTGCAATGATAGATGAAATGGAGTCCTTGCTAAAAAATTAGACTTGGGATTTATGTAAGTTACTTGCAGGTGTAACCACCCTAATTTGGTTTGCTCTAACTATAGACCCTATTTTCCCTAAGTGTGATCATACCCCCAATTATGTCCAGACAACTCTTCAATTGGCTGGCATAATTCATTCAAATCAAATTTAATCTCCTAAGTGATCTAATCACTAAAATTTTATTAATCACCTAAACTAATCGAATCAAATCAATTTTAAATCAAACATGACTAAGGTAATTAATTTAAAAGGAATTAAATGGAATCCCTATTATATCTAATCACTTGCAAAAACCCTATCTTCTAGCTTAAATTAATCTAATTAATTGGCTATAGTCCTAATTAATTATCTAAAACAATCAAAGGCTTAAATAATTAATTTCTCTATTTTTGAATGAATATGTAGACGTCTAAAATCGTCCTTATATTAATTTAATTAATATTCCCATAGCATTATAATTAATTTTAATTAATCATATTTGTTATATTCCTCTATTTATTTAATTAAATATAATTCACTTTCCTTAGTATTTAAATTTAATTTAAATACTATCCCCTTTAATGTATTAAATTTTATTTATATACATTACCCCTCATTAGTCCCTTCTAAATAAATTTTTAATTTATTTATTCCTTCACATGACTTAAATTCTACTAAACCATAATTAATCTAAAATTTATTTTAGATTAAACTAATTTGAACCTAGATCCTACCCTACCTCACATCACTCTCACCAAATAGACCTATTTATTAATTAACTAAGGTTAATTAAGCTAATTTCTGGATTCCTACACCAATTAGTCCTAATTATTTTCTCACACATGTGTGAGCAAATTTCCAAAAATACACTTTTCCAAATAGTCCTTATTTGGTGCCAACAAGGTTTCTTACACCTATGATGACACCCTCTTACACTTTCTAAAAGTGTCTCAGTGGTCCAAAACTCTTACACCTCTTACAAGATCCTTCGCATGTGTACTTTAAGTACACTTTGACCCATCACATCCAAAGTTTCTCACACATGTGTGAGAAAAGTGGGCCTCTTGCATGGTTTATGTGTCCCTCATGTGGCACCTATGTGGATACCACGAGCTCCACCTCATCCAAACCTTCTCTCTCCAAAAAATCTATAAATAGAGGCCATTGTCAAGAGCAAAATTATCTCTTTTTATGCATTATTAACATGCTAGTTTAGTGCTATAATTTTAGAGTGTTTTTCATGTTCATGCTTTAGATAATCTAGAAATTACATCTTAGGCATAATGGTGAATGAATCTAGTTTCTAGTTTTTATTTTATCTTGCATAACATCTTAGTATAGTTTGTATTTTCATTTCAATCATTTTGTGAATGGCTTGAGATAAGTTCTTCATACTTGTTCTTGAGCTCTTCATCCTTCATTAGCTTCCATTCTAGTTTCCATCTATCAAATCATAGTGGGATTATGATATTATGTTGGGAGAGCACACCCACAATTTTTTAAGAGCAAATCAACAAGGCTTGGGTGCACTTGTTTGGCTCATCGGAGGTTGTGATGGGATCTCTTGTTGTTTTCATAGTATGCTTATTAGACATGTTTAATGTAGTTTGTTGATTACATATCTCTAACATTTGCATGTCTTAGCATGCTCCCAACAGGTTAGGTTTCAACACATACATTTTGGCACGCTCGGTGGGACCCACGTCCCTATTTTCTAACAATTTTCTTGTATTTTTTGTAATTATGGAAACTTTTTACGTAGACCCATCTGTGCTCTAATTCTACCGTCCACATTTCCAGAATGTCGTCTATGCAGATTGTTGTCTGTGCTACTTTTTCGTCTGCGCACACACACTACTGTCTCTGCCTGTTATAAAATAGACCTGCAGTAACATGGTTTAAGCTATTTTTTATCAGATTCTAGGCTTTTTAACTCTTGGGTTTTTGAAAGAGTGATGCTTTTTAAGAGTTAAATGCTATCTAATTTGATATTTATGTGTGCTAATTCCTTTTGTAACAGAATCTAACTATCTTTTTTATTCAGATGTCTATGCAGGTAACCCTCCATCCACGCAGATCACCATCAGCACAGATTTCCATCTACACGGATTTCCATCTACGTGGTTTTCCTATGGTTTTTCATCTTTTGCAATATTTAAGGATCATAAAACTACTAGCAGTTTCATGCAGGTTTCCTTGAAGTTTTAACAGATTTTTGGGAATAAATTTGTATGCTTAATCATTTGTCTTTGAATGTATGTTGCTTAAAATAAATGAACCTCATCCAATCTTGAATGCATAAGGGAACAAACTTCACATATCTTGAATGACTTAAGGCAAAATCAACACACTTTTACAAGCTTTCATTTTTGTTGTGTGAGAAATGAATTGAACTTGCATGTTTAATCACACTATTGTGTCTTTTGCTTAGGTAGAAAACACATAGTTACTCTAATTAGGTTCAATTTGGAAATGAACTCTTCTTGGTGTGTTTGAAGAAGTGTTTTTCAACACTTCTTTCAAGCTATTTTGTCATTATAATAGATTCCTTAAAAATACGTGATGCTATGATTAAACTATAGTTGTATCCTCTCCCCTTACCTTCGCGGAACTTGGGTGAAGAGAAAGCTTAGCTTAATCAAGCTTCTAGAGAGGCTTGTCTAGAGGGTGCGCTTCCTCTTTAGAGGATGACCTCAAACCAGTAATCCCTTCGGCTGGTATAGAAATAAAGTGCGACCCAAAGGTCCACTTTATCCCTTCAAGCTCAGGCGGGTCATGTTCAACGGTAGTCCATACTGAGTGAATATCCTCAGTATATTGGCATGGTTGAACTAGAGACTTAAGTGAAAAATACTATTGTGTCTTTTGCTTAGGTAGAAAATACATAGTTGCTCTAATTAGGTTCAATTTGGAAATGAACTCTTCTTGGTGTGTTTTAAGAAGTGTTTTTCAACACTTCTTTCGAGCTATTTTGTCATTAGAATAGATTCCTTAAAAATACATGATGCTATGATTAAACTATAGCTGTATCCTCTCCCCTCGCCTTCGCGAAACTTGGGTGAAGAGAAAGCTTAGCTTAATCAAGCTTCTAGAGAGGCTTGTCTAGAGGGTGCGCTTCCCCTTAGAGGATGACCTCAAATCAGTAATCCCTTCAGCCGGTATATAAATAAAGTGCGACCCAAAGGTCCACTTTATCCCTTCAAGCTCAGGCGGGTCGTGTTCAATGGTAGTCCATACTGAGTGAATATCCTCAGCATATTGGCATGGTTGAACTAGAGACTTAAGTGTCTCACGCCGTACAAACTGATTGCGGGGATGCCACAAAATCTTATTAGCAACTGTAACTTAGTAGCCTACCTAATTTACCTCTAAATAGTGACTTATTATAGTGCAAGGGGAGGGAAGATTCTCTCTCCAAGATTCCCATCATACGTGTCCCAGGGTATTATATTGCAAAAGAGATCTTCGTAGCACGACAACAATACCTGACAAAAGGCAAAAACATGGGCGCCCTTCCGGGGGTGACACTGTTGTGTGAGCTGAAGAACTACCAAGCAATGGGCCTATAATATTTCATGCAAAGCCAACTCCCTAAGGTAGCTACTATTTGCACTGTCTTCATTATGATAAACCAAGTAAAAACATAAGTGGCTTGAAAGAGTCACTTGAACATTCACAAATGAAATATTGCAATTTGAATCAAAGACCCCCAAAGTCACATCTACTTGTATCCCTCAAGGTTTCTTTGTCCCTTGTTGGATTATTTTAAGACACATGCTTGTTATCTTTCTGGTTTTAGTGTGCTGAAATTGGTTCTTTCCATCGAACAAATTTTTCCAAAATCAAACTGAAGATCAAAATCTACCCAAAATTTCAACACACTGCCTTGACAATAGTCTGTTGTCTCCGCTCTAGAGTCATCGTCTACACAGATTACCATCTGCATAGATCACCGTCTGCAGATATTGCCAGCTACGTCTGAGACCTCCGTCTCCGCTTGAAAACAGTGAGCTCCAAAATCTACTGAGACCTTCAAAATTTGGTCTTCTACAGGACCCTGAAACCATTTGGCCTAAATCATTCAGTTATTAAGTCAAAACTAGATTTTTCATATGACATGACTAGTTTCAAGAAACATAAGAAGGTTAAGCTTCCCACACCTTCGGTCTATCGAGATTAGAAAGAAACCACTCGCAAATCCAAGGAATATCAACATATTGCCACATCTATCAAACAAGAGATTGAATATTGCGAGAAGATTGACAAAATCATGTACAACAATAAGATATGTAATTTCATGGCTAAATATCCTAACAACCATTCTTTTGTCACCATTGAGCAATACGATTAGGCAACCCTCTTGTTTCTGATTCCTCAAAATTCTTCCATCATCATCAAACATCATTTCTTCTCTTGGAACATTAGATCAAATCTCTTCACAATCAAATCAAATCAATCCTTTTAGGTTGAAAGACCTTAATCAAAGTATTACAAACCTTTATCCTCAAACAAACACAACATTTCTTGTAGACCATCAGTCTGTCTCAAGTAATTTTAATCCCTTAGTGATGTCCCATTTTGCTTGAGATCACAAGTCCATCTTCAAATAGGTATCACTTCAAATCCTTTTGTGTTTGTACCATCACAAGGTTTTTTCATGCTTAGGTTTTGTTCCAGAAACCTTTAAATCAATCCACAATCAATCAATCAATCCTTAATAAAACATCAATCAATCAACCCAATCCAATAAAATCCAAATCTAGAATCAAGATCTTTGCTCCATTCCATTTCAATCTTACACCTTCTTGTCTTCCATTCTTCTAAGTCCACCCTTGTATGGTAGTCACTCGATCCCAAGCTAGAAACATGAGGCGTGCAACACTCAACACCGCTACCTATGAAGAAAATCCTTTTGCCAGTCAATACTTTCAAGGCACTGAAGTACCAGCTGAGGAATTTTCCAAAGAAACTGAGCTAGTGGAACAAGAAGAAAGACCTACCCAAGTCATTGACTTCCTTAGAAATCCATACAATTTATAAATGGTTGATAAATCCATTATGCAAAACAATGGTGAAATATTATTGAATCTTATTTGAAATGGCGTCACAGTACCCACTGACTTTGATGATACACTCCTTACCTGAAATGTCACCAAAGCCACCGCTCCCGCTACTGCAGCCATGGCTTCTACCTGAAATGCTACATCATCACAAGACATTGGTAAAGGACCTGTTAGTGAACCCTCCACGTTAATACCTACATTAGCACTTGTATCAACAACTACATCAACACCCCAATTGACACAAGAACAAATTTGAAAAATCCTAAGCGCTTTTCCAAACAATAGTGCACACAACAACACTCAAACGGTGACAACTCAAGGAGCAAGTGCTAATGTCAATAACATAGGGCAGATTTCTATGCCTTTGCCTACATCATCTCTGTTTCAAACAACAGGCATGCAGACATCCACAACTGACACATCTAGAGCTTATCAATATATACCTCCTCCTACTGTTGGTATGACCTCCACGGGGTTTTCAGCTGCATAATTTGGAGGAGGTGGAGCTTATGTGTCACCATTTATTTTATAGAATACTCTAGATTTCACCCAACAATTTAATGAACTCAAGAACATTGTGCACGGTTTACAGAATGGGGGCAAGAAAGAGTTTTCTTTTGAAGAGTTTGTCCCTATCCATTTGACAAGCCTATCACAATGCAACCATTCCCACCAAACTTTGAGATGCCCAAATTTGAGAAATACAAAGGTGAAATATGTCCTCTACAACATCTCAAAGAGTTTTACATTGCATGTCAAGAAGTTTCTTATAATGAGAATTACCTAAAAAGATTCTTCACTAGAAGTCTTGGAGGCACATCTTTGGAATGGTTTATGGCCCTTCCTTATGGATCAATCTCTACTTTCTCTGACCTTGTAGAGAAATTTGTGTGACAATATTCATATAACATTGAGCATCAAGCAACACTCAGTGATTTGTACAATACTAAACAAAAGAATGGAGAAACCTTTGCTAGTTTCTTACAACGATGGAGACATAGTGCAAATCGCATGCCATGGAAAATACCCGATAGTCACTTAATTGACATCTTCACAAAGAATTTGATTTTCGAGATGTCTTTCCAAATGAGAATGGATTCACCTGACACCTTTGAATCCCTTGTCAAGAAGGGAAAAGAGATTGAAGACGGTCTTTTGCAAAGAGGTAGCATCAAACATTATACTCCTTCCAACAATGATAAACCAAAATTCTGGAGTAAAAACAAAGGAGTTGTCAATGACGGAGTGACTGATGCCAAACATGTTCAAACTATTTAAGCATCCAAAAATAAAAATCAAAAAAATCGCAACACCAATCAAAGTTAGACTTAGAATTGCAACAACAATCAAAATGAGAATCTGAATAATCAAAATCAGAACAATCAGAATCAAAAAAATAATCAGAACAACAATCAACAATTGTGCAATCAATCATTCTTGTTTCCTCGCAACAACTACAACAACAACAAAAACAACAACAACAACAACAACAACAACAACAACAACAACAACAAAAACAACAACAACAACAACAACAACAACAACAACAACAACAACAACAACAACAATAACAATGACAATCGACAACAACAAAAATTCACAACATTAACAGAACCCCTAAATGTGATCTTCAAACAAATTGCAGATCAAGGGATGATAATATATCCAAATACTCGGCCTTTTGATGAAAATCAGCCCAAGCCTATTTGGTATAGAGATAATGAATATTGTGATTATCATCACATCAAGGGATATGATACCAAGAAATGCATGAAGCTTAGGCACTTTGTGCAAGATCTCATTGAGGATGGAAAAATTGAAGTTGAAGGTCAGAATGCATCCTCATCAAATGTGAAGCTTAAAGTCTATAATCAGCCCTTCCCACCTCACAATCAAAACAATGCATCAAACACAATCCCCTATGATTACTCTATCAATACCATCACAGGCCATGATCGAACATGTGGGAGTCTAGAAGAAAATGATATCTTTGGGTTTGACGCTCTTTGTGGCCGCATTGAAGAATTTGACACACGTGTTAACACCATAATTCTCAAAGTTGCTGATTGTAATGCTACTACACGCAGAACTAGAGTCACTATCCAAGCCGCTGATAAACCTTTTACATCTACAAATCCACTAGCTGCACCGTCTATCACTACTCAACCTACCTCGTGCTATGACTTATTGCCTCAGTTAGGAAAGATACGTGTATAGATATCCATTCTAGAGCTCCTAAAAACCTCGCCAATCCACAAAGAAATCCTTAAAGATGCTCTAAATGAATCACATGTCCCTGAGAACATCAATGCCACACAATTCCAAGCTATGATCAGGAACCTAGCTACACAAGAGCATCTTTTCTTTACTAATAAGGACTTTCATGGTCCTCACCTTCATCATAATAAGTCCCTCCATATCGAAGGCAAAATCTAATCCACAAAAATAAAATGAATCCTTATAGATGGTGGGTCTGGCCTGAATTTGTGCACATTGAAGATGATTCATAACATCAGTCTTTCTGAGGACCTCCTGGATGTAGACAAGTGAATAGCAATAAAGGCCTATGATGATAGAGAACGAGAAAGAAATGGTTTGATCACACTACCCTTACAAGTAGGCCAACCCTGATTGAAACTATTTTCCATGTACTGGAGCTAGGTCTACCTTATAATATCTTGTTGGGATGACCCTAAATACATGCTATCAAAGGTGTACCCTCTACTTATCATCAATTTCTAAAGTTCCCACATCACGGTAGAGAAATCACAATTCCTGGAGATCTTGAGCTCTTTCAATACTGCAAGAGACTGGAAGGAAAACAATCTAACTACTGTCCATTGAATGAGTTTGGCTGATACTCTAATCAAGAAACCCCTATTTCAAACACTTCCTCAATTCTAGAAAAGACATTAGAAACACTAGCTGAGCAATCCAAAGGAAAGGAAAAAGTTACTGAAGACAAGGCTTCTACATCTGAAACAAAAGCCACCTTTACAGATCAAGGCATGGGAGAGTATAAATTTGAAAGTGCTCTATGCATTGGGCAACTCCCTTTGTCTCCAAAGTCTTATGGAAGACCATCACCATTACCCCCCTCTAAAGACAAAGTGCTCATGCATTGCAAAACAACAACTTTTGAACATTGGGGGTCGTTATCAGATGAACAAAAAATACAATGTCCTTGATTGGATTTATAATGATGAAGAAGAGCAACCTGTAACTTTCCCCAAGGGAATGTATCCCAAGGTTACTCCCATTGTTGAAAGCATGGGATATCATGGTACTGGTATTGGAGCTAATGAAACTGGTAAGAAGAAGATCATAACAGCCAATGGCTATCCTAAAGGACATAGATTGGGTTCCATAGAGACCAAGACTAACTTCGCTAAGAATTATTGTTTAGCTGCTTCAGATTCAGACACTGAAGAAGATTTCTTCAAAATTCCTTTCCACTATGTTGAAGATGACCTTGATGAAAATAACCATGTCTTCACTATCACCCAAGCTGACCTTTCATCCCCTTGTCTTCCCCTCAAAAACCTTGAACTAATTGACTAGGATCAGCAAGATTCACTACCAACTTTGGACATTTGTGATTCGGATGAGGCAGTTTTAGCCCTCTTTGGACTTAAAATATCTGAGAATACAGACTTTAGATCCACTACAGTGAGAAAGCCTACTTCAGTAGCTAGGTCAATTCTCTTAGTTGTAAAAATGATAATAAAGATAAAAATAAAAAAATGAAAAACCAGAAACATCCCCTGGTGAAAACCTCTCGCAGGCACCTTTGGATGAAGAAAAAGATAAAATAAAGGACACATCCTCTAGTGAAAACCTTTCTGAGGTGCTAGAGGAGGGAGAAGCTGACTTTCCATTTATATCACCAGAACCAGAAGTGTCCTCTGTGGTTATCGAAGACACTATCTCGATCAACCTGGGCACAGATGAAGATCCACACATCACCTACACTGCAGTTTTTCTCAGTGATCAAGAAAAGAAAGAAATGACAACATTAATTCATAAAAATAAGATCAAATTTGCATGGACTTACAATGATATCCCTCCGCTTGATACAGATATGGTCATACACCATCTTGTTGTGGATCCTAGTGTGAAACTTGTTAAACAAAAACTCTACAAGATGCATCCACAAGTTGCACTAGTAGTCAAAGTAGAGCTTTAGAAGATGCTGGATGCTGAAGTAATCAGACCAATAGACTATCTAGAATGGGTCTCCAATATTTCCCAGTAGGCAAACCTACTGGGGGCATTCACATCTGCACTAATTTCAGAGACCTAAACCTTGCATGTCCTAAGGATGATTTTCCACTCCCAAATATCGACATTATAGTGGATTTGACTGCTGGACACGAGATGTTGTCCCTCACGGATGGCTTCTTTGGTTATAATCAGATCAGGATAGCACCAAAAGACCAGCATAAAATTGCATTCACAACACCTTGGGGTACCTTCTATTATCAGGTGATTCCCTTTGGCCTTAAGAATGTCGGCGCCACATATCAGAGAGCAATGACTACTATCTTTCATGACCTTTTGCATGTCATCATGGAAGACTATGTAGATGATCTTTTGGGAAAATCCAAGACACAAGAATCATACATTCCTATCCTCACTACCATTTTTGAGCGATTGGAGAAGTATAAGTTACAGCTAAATCCCAAGAAGTGTATCTTTGGAGTATAATCTGGTAAGCTGTTGGGGTACATTGTGTCACAATGCAGAATATAATTAGACCCAAATAAAGTAAAAGAAATCCTAGAGATCCCACCACCCAAAACATTGAAACAATTGCACAGTTTACAAGGAAAAATGCAATCAATCAAAAGATTCATGTCACAACTGGCAGATAAAGTGAGTCCGTTCTCTCATCTCCTATGCAAGAATATCAAATTTCAATGGGATTGCTTATGTCAAAATGCATTTGAGAAACTAAAAGGTTATCTGGCTAATCCACCTGTGTTAGTACCACCTATTGCTGGCTGTCCTCTAATTTTGTATATATCTGCTACAGAGGTCGCGTTGGGTGCCCTTCTGGCACAATTAGATGACACCAACAAAGAGCGAGCAATTTACTATCTTAGTAGGAATCTTATTGGTTATGAGTTGAATTATTCCCTAATTGAGAAAGCATGTTTGGCTATTGTTTTCTATACACAAAAACTATGACATTATATGTTCAATCATAAGATTCATCTTGTTACCAAAATTGATCCACTCAAATATCTCCTGGCACGTGCTTCTCTCACTAGTCACACAACAAAATGGGTTATGATCCTTAGTGAATTTGACATTGTTTATGTGGATTGAAAAGCTATCAAAGGAAAAGTAATTGCAGATCAGCTAGCTGAAGCACCTGTTGATGGTAAACATCCATTGATCACAGATTTTCTAGATGAATCAGTCCTCAATCTTGCCCCGAGTACCCCATGGAAACTTTATTTTGATGGATCCTTCACTCAAAAAGGATCGGGGGCAGGAATCTTGTTTGTTGCACCAAAAGGGGATCTCATCCCTAAATCCTATAAATTACAATTTCCTTGTACCAACAACATTATAGAATATGAAGCCCTTGTTCTTGGACTCTAGTAGGCCATACAATAGAAGATTCTCAATTTGTTGGTGTTTGGTGATTCACAATTGGTTATCAAACAAGTTATGGATGAATATCAAACAAAGGATGACAAGTTGCTTCCCTATCACCGTACAGGTGAAGATCTCAAAACACATTTCACTGAATTGATCTTCCAAGAGACCCCCCACAAAAACAACAAAGAAGTAGATGCCATGGCTACTATTGGGTCCTTGATCACCATGCCAGAACACAGTACACGGTGTGAGTTTCTTGTTGAGAATATTACGGTCCCTGCCTGTGACAAACCAAATTCCAAAATGGTGTGTGAAATTGCTGATCCTAATTCCCCATGGTACCAAGAAGTATATTCCTACCTTCGTGATGGAAATACCCCACTTACCTTAACCCCCAATCAAGGTAAAACCTTCATTTTTTGCACTTACCAATACACAATCCTTGGTGATACTCTTTTCCAAAAGCATTTTTATGGAACTCTTTTAAGATGTCTGAATTCTGATGAAGCACAAACATCCTTGGAGGAGGTACATCAAGGAATATGTGGGTTTCATTCTAGTGGACTCACTTTGGCCAATAAGTTGTTACATAGTGGATATTACTGGCCTACTATAGAACAAGATGCCTACAATTTTGTGAAGAAGTGTGTGCCTTGTGAGCAGCACGGTGATTTGATACACGCCCCCTCCCAATCCCTTAAGCCCACCGTCACCCCTTGGCCCTTTTCACGCTGGTGTATCGACCTCGTTGGACAGATTTTCCCTAATTCTTCCAATGACCATAAATACATCCTTGCTTCTACTGAGTACTTTACCAAGTGGGTCAAAGCTTTTCCTCTCATCTACACCACTGGAAAATAGATTTTGAAGTTCATTTTGAACTATCTTAGCTATTGCTATGACATTCCTTAGGACATTATTACTGATAAAGAAGGACCTTTCAAGAACAAGGATGTGATAGAGCTATGTAGGAAATTTAGCATTACCCACCATACCTCTTCCAAGTACTTTCCACAAGGCAATGGTCAAGTAGAGGCTACAAATAAAACCATCCTTAGAATCCTCAAGAAAATAGTCAATGAAGATGGTCGGGATTGGCACCTTCACCTCAATCCTACCCTTTGGGCCTACCGCACCTCCATTCAAACTCCCATTGGAGCCACCCCCTTTGACCTTGTTTACGACACTGAGGCTATTATACCCATAGAAATTGAGCTCCCTTCCCTCAAAATTTCTCTCAAGAATCTGTTGTCCGAAAAAGAATATAGAGTTGCCCACTTGCAAGAGCTAGAACTCCTTGATGAGATATTCCTCAGTGCCCTAAACCACCTCTGCGTGTATCAAAATTTCCTTCACCTTTAGTTCAACAAAAGGATCAAACCTCATAAGTTTGAGGTTGGTGATCTTATCCTGCAGCACAATATGAAGAACCTCCAGAACCGTGAAAAGAAAGGAAAGTTTGAACCTAATTGGTTGGGGCCCTTCATCATCACAGAAAATTATGGCTCTGACACTTATCAGATTTCATCACTAGAGGGAGATCTGATCCCTGATTCTATGAATATTATACATCTCAAGTGGTTCTATGCTTGATCCTTTGGTAGTCTATTGTACAATAGAAAATTGTCAAAATCTAAAAAAACCAGAAAAGAAGAAAAACCAAAAACTTTCAAAAAGCAAGCAAAAGCAAAAAAATCAAAAAAGCATAAAAAATATAAAAGCTTCAAAAATGTATCAAAAAAGAAAAAAAGAAAGAGAAATAAATCCATCCATCTGTGAAAACCACTTCGGTGGCACAAAGGATAAGTACCATGGTGAAAACCTATTTCAGGCACCATGTGTAGTCAGATCCACCATCCATTTCCATCATTTTTTCTATATAGCCTTCATTGCCTTCCATAATAAATTTTACTACCCATATCTATGCTGGTAGTTCCTTGACCGTTTTCCACTTCCGTAATAAAATTGCATTCCCACATGACTGAGCTTACCATATTAACATTGAGCTTTGTTCTAGACATAGTGACCGCAAACATTTCTACCAAATCAGTAGACAGATTAACTTTCCTTGTTTTGTTCTATTCACAAACAATTGCCAGTGAATTCCCATTTCTATCAAATCAATCGTTGGTCCATATGATGCATCCTTTCAGTCTCGGCTGTTCTATCAATTCTCACATCAAATTTGTTCATGACAAGAACTTTTGGACTAAATAACCACTTTGTCAGGATGCCTTTTTTTTTTAATTTTATCTTGTGTTTCAGTATAGCCTTATTGCGATAGCCTCAATCTTTTATATCTTGGTTCGTTATGATGAGTACATAATGGAATATGTGTCATTTGTGGTATGATCTGCTTGTCATAGATTGTTAGTGCATTTATGTTTTGATATTTAGTTACGACTATGTATGCCTCACTGGGGGCAGGATTCATGCATCTCAAATCCATAAACAGATCTAGATGTAGTGCATCCCCTCATGAGTAACATTTCATAGGACTCATCATACCTGATATCTTGCATTCTTGTTCCTAACAACCTATTTGTCTGAGAGTCTAGTCCACGCAAAGGAACCATGTCACTTGTGCTTTCTAGCACATGGTGCATAACTCCTTTTGCAATATCAAACTAGGGTGTGCTCTCCAACATTAACACGATATAAATCCCACTATCATCATAGTTAGGATTGCATTTTTAGCTAGGTCATATTGCACTTTGATTTTTCTCTTGGCAAGGTTTCTATTTATTCCCCCTGTCCAGTCACCTAAGTGATTTTATTAGCCTTATTTGATAGACACAAAAATAGTGTCCTCACATGTCTCATATTGCGTTCATTCATTATGTGACTTTTACTATTCATTAAGTCCATTCATTAATCATTAATTCATTATAAGTTGCATTGTTACTTCATTCATTACTCATTAATCATTATGGTTACATATAGTTCCATTTCCTTCATTATCCATTACATTCCTTATTATAGTTGCATTAATAAGTTATTAAAATCATTCATTTTAGTTCATTCATTTTAGGTTCATTACATATTTACATATTATTCATTTTATGAATCACATATGCATTTATATTTATTTACCATCACATTGCATCATTACATGTAAAATACATCCATCTATAAACACTTACATATCACATCTAACATCTATATATGTGTCCCATCCCTGCACCACAAGTCAGTCAGGCTAATCATATACATTCATCTCATCCTGCATGTCAGTCATATACATCATACAAAACATATAAAATCATACCACATCCATCCTGCATAAACATCATATCATATAGTATCATAAATAAGTCCATAAAGTCCATGTATATATCTCATCATAAAAGTCTGTCATACATAATGTGTCGCATAAATCATACAAAACTGTGTATCAAAATGGCCTGAGAAAGATCATGGCGGTGGCTGTGATGGCCCTGCACCTCTGTCTACACGCGGTGGTAACCCCACCAATCCCTGTGAAGCTCAACATGTACTACAAGATATAGACCTCTCTGTATAAGGAGGCTCTCGCTCTACCTCTAGCACAACTCTGTGATATAATGTCATATAGTATAAGGCCTCCCAACCTCTCTTTCCAGCCTCTCTCTATGCTGCAAATGCATCTGTAAGCACCTGCCCATATCCTACTATTGTCTCTGTGTCCTGAGCTATATCCTGCTCGACCCTATATGTCTCTGCTCAGATTCACAGAGAGTCTCGCTCAGCTGTCAAAGATTCTATCTGTGTTGACATAGCTACCAGCTCCTTTGTATCATCCCTCCCCTATCCAGCCATAGTAAACTCCCCGCTATCCACCTGTTCCTGTAAGAGATCTAATGCTCTCTATGCACTATCCCCTCTGAGCAGTCTTTGCTGATAGCTCCCCCTGAACCCTGGTCAACTCTATCTGCAAACTACTAGATGTAGCCTACGTAGTCGCCAGTAAACCCTACAACCTCTGGATCTCTACCTGCGCACTCACCTCAGTCGCTTGAGATGTCACTAGCAAGCCCTGTATCCTACCCAACTCATTCCAAAGACTATCCCACTCTGCTACCATGGTGTCATACACCTCCTAAGCTATATGCTTGACTGGTGGTACCTGTCCTAGTGGCCCCTATGGCCTTTGTCCCTAATCTGGTGGCCCCTGTCCCTACTCCTGATCCTATCCCTAATCTGATACTTGTGTGCCTGAGAATATAGGTTGCTACATCCCACTGGTATCTCTACCTGTCCTTGCTATCTCTAAGCCACAACCCTAATCCAAAATCTCCTCCCTCCATCCCCTCCTCCAACCTCATCATCGTCATCTCCATCCTGTCCCTCTCCATCACCTCCCTCTCTAGGCTGCTCATCTACCTTTACAATCCCTGGCATTGTCAACCTAACTGGTCTATGTGCTTCCCACCACTATGCGTATGCTAGAACAACCCCAAAATCATGTAGGGACTCCCACGCCCTAATCCATGGAACCTCTATCATACCCATCTACAATGCTCGTGCTATGCATGGATCCACCCCCATCCCCCAAATAATCCCCACCTTTCGTGTCACCAATGGATGCAGGAACCTATTTGGAATAGCCTCCTGTATGTGTCCCATCTTGCTCTGAACCCTCGATGGTAGGTATCTATATATCATATATGCTATCCTCCCAATCAAACAACAGTCAGTTTGAACAAATCTTGTATAATATGAGTCGTAGAACTCATCCTCCGCATACCTATCCTGCTGTGGGATCTGGTGTCCCTAGGCCTTGCACCCTACATATGGTGCCCACTGGATCTCTCCCATATCATCTAGCCTCTGCCACCAATATCCAAATGAGTCTGTGGCCTCATAGCTGATTGGTGGCCTGTACCCACATACAAATGACTCATAAGCCACTCTGGTCTCCCACTCCCTGATCAGTCATATGACCGCAATGTGCTCCCATGCCCATACAAGAAGTAGCTTACATCCTAGCCCTAGTGCCCTACCCTTACAATAGGCGCACATGTGTAAATTATAATATAACTGCTTGAGGATAGTATACCCCCAGCAGTACTGATCCCCATCCTCAACCATGCTACTCAGAACTCGAGCCCAACCTATAGGAAATCCCTTTCCTACATGATCAAGCATAACCATCCTCCAATCAATCCAGCCAAGTATAGGGCTACCCGCCACAACTGTGGCTGGTTCGGCATCACTCCCACCTAGGACATCCACTGTTGTGAAGTCAAAAAGTCTGGATAGCTCCTCCTGAAAGCCATCTCCATATATGGCTCTGAACCCTCAAAGCAGTACTTGGGAATCAGCCCCTGAATAGACACTTTATAGATCCTCCACACATCATGGAGGGTGATTGTAGCTTCCCCTGTAGGGAAGTGAAAGCTTGAAGTGGTGCTATGCCACCTCTTAATCAAAGTAGACATCAGTGCATTATGCACTCTTAGATATGGCCAATGATGTATGTGCTCTAACCCGCATAGTGTCACGATCCCCCACTCCACAGCAGTCAGCTCGTGCTCCAGCACCATAGTCACTAGGTAGCACTCCCTCACCTAGAAGGTGATAGTATCCTCCTACATCCACTTAGCTCATGTAAGAAATTAGATAGCATTTTGGGGCATCAAAAAATGACCCTCACAAATGGTGAAACTTTGTAATTGCCAATCTGCGGCGACGATGGTTTAGGCTGTCGCCTCTTTTTTGCGTAGATGGCAGAGTTCCAACTCTGCCATCTCCTTTGCACTTTTCACCCTCCCCTCTTCCCTCACAGACAAAGATCGACTAATTTCCATCTACGCAGACGTCGATTGTAGATCAGTCATCTGCGAGGACATCGATCTATCGATCAACGTCTGTGTAGATGGTGTTCAGGTGACCGCCATCTGTGTTGTGCATCAGTTTGGGATGCATTTATTGCATAATAAATGCCTAAAAATGCAATAAATATATAAATAACAAAGAGGCCTTGGACTAATCACTGGTGGTCCAGCATCTGTAGGTCGCTGATAAATTTGAATGCGCTCCCCAAGCTGTGCACGCTCTCGCTCTGCTGCCATCGCTCTTCTCTTCTTCTCTTTTTTTTCTCTTTGTGAGTGAAAGTGACTTCTTTATGGGCCTCGGTGGACTATTTATAGCCCCTTGGGACCCGTTTCTTTCATCTTTTTCCCCGTTTCCTATTCTTCTCATTTTCCCTCTATTTTTGGACACACCATGCAATTGGTCTACTTTCCCTTTCTTCCTACCTTTTTCGAGAAAATTTTAGTTTTTCCTATTATTTTTTGGAGGGGGCACACTCATCCACTCTTGCTACCTTAAGTTTTCCTGACCTTTCTGGGGCATCTTATTTTCTTTTCTTTGACGCGATGCCACTTTTGACGTCACATCAAAGAGGGGCAAAATATAGACATCTAAAATCGTCCTTATATTAATTTAATTAATATTCCCATAGAATTATAATTAATTATATTTGTTATATTCCTCTATTTATTTAATTAAACATAATTCACTTTCCTTAATATTTAAACTTAATTTAAATACTATCCCCTTTAATGTATTAAATTTTATTTATATACATTACCCCTCATTAGTCCCTTTTAAATAAATTTTTAATTTATTTATTCCTTCACATGACTTAAATTCTACTACACCACAATTAATCTAAAATTTATTTTAGATTAAACTAATTTGAACCTAGATCCTACCCTACCTCACATCACTCTTACCAAATAGACCTATTTATTAATTGACTAAGGTTTATTAAGCTAATTTCTGGATTCCTACACCAATTAGATTTCCAAAAATACACTTTTCCAAATAATCTTTGTTTGGTACCAACAAGATTTATTACACCTATGATGACACCCTCTTACACGTTCTAAAAGTGTCTCATTGGTCCAAAACTCTTACACCTCTTACAAGATCCTTCACATGTGTACTTTAAGTACACTTTGACCCATCACATCCAAAGTTGCTCACACATGTTTGAGAAAAGTGGGCCTCTTGCATGGCTTATGTGTCCCTCATGTGGTACCTATATGGATGCCACATGAGCTCCACCTCATCCAAGCCTTCTCTCTCCTCCAAAAAAATCTATAAATAGAGGCCATTGTCAAGAGAGAAATCATATCTTTTTTATGCATTATTATCATGCTAGTTTAGTGCTAGAATTTTAGAGTGTTTTTCATGTTTATGTTTTAGATAATCTAGAAATTACATCTTAGGCATAATGGTGAATGAATCTAGTTTCTACTTTTAATTTGATCTTGCATAACATCTTAGTATAGTTTGCATTTTTATTTCAATCATTTGGTGAATGACTTGAGACACGTTCTTCATACTTGTTCTTGAGCTCTTCATCCATCATTAGCTTTCATTCTAGTTTCCATCCATCAAATCATAGTGGGATTATGATATTGTGTTGGGAGAGCACACCCATAATTCTCTAAGAAAAAATCAACAAGGCTTGGTTGCACTTGTTTGGCTCATCGGAGGTTGTGATGGGATATTTTGTTATTTTCATAGTATGCTTATTAGACATGTTTAATGTAGTTTATTGATTGCATATCTCTAATGTTTGCATGTCTTAGCGTGCTCCCAACAAGTTAGGTTTCAACAATATATTAATTATAATTAATTTCATTAATATTCTCATTAACCCTAGCCTAACCTATCTCAAACACCTTAACCCTAGGTTCAAACCCATCCCAACCTATTCCCCATGCTAAGCCTAATCCTAATCTTAATCCTATCCTAACCCACTTCCTAATGTTGTTACATTCCTAATCCTGTGATTAGGGTTCCAACCCACTTCAAAAAGTTACCTTTCTCAAGCTTGACTCTAAACCCTTACCTATGCTTATTATCTTTATTTTTAGAGCTAATATGCATGTTTAGTGAGCATTTAGATTACTTTTCATTCAAATCTTCCATTCTTAGGTTGTATATGTCACTAATTTGTGCATAATCTGAGGACATGATTATGAAATTCTTCAAACTCCTCCTAGATAGGAAGTAATAGATCGGTTTTAGTATTTAGCTTCAAACCCTTACTTTTTATGCTTTTCTACTAATATAATGATCTATTGAAGTGTCATGTTGCAGATAACAGGTGCACTAATTCATACACACATTTCTGGCGCCCATCGTGGGTCTCAATTTTATATTTTGCCTCATTTTAAGTTTGTTTTTTACTAATTTGTCTTCCCTGATTTCAGGTACAGGCTCATTTCTGGTCCTAAAGGCTCGCATCTAGGATATGCCCTCGCATCACAAAAATCTAGGATCGCATCCGGGATTTCCTGAGTCATTTCCAATACAAGCTCGCATCTAGTCACACTCTATTATATGTGGTAACAGAAGGTCATATTTCGTATATTGCATCGCATCCTGGATTTCTAGGATCATATCAGGTTAAAAAATTTGCATACTCCATTGCCTAACCTCTAACATTTTGATCAGTTGTGGTTTTGATATTTTGAACAACCTAACTTGCGTTTGCATATTGCTATCAGAGGTGAAAGAGCGAGAAAAAGAATACTAACCTGTGGTTTTTCAGGTTGCCATCCCCTTATCTTGACCTCCATTTCATTTTTATCTTTCAAACTAAGAACACATTTTTTTCTCGTTTGTTAAATCAATTAGATAAGTATGCTCTTTTCCTTTAAAGGAAAATCATAAAATCAAACATTGATTTAAAACTTGAAAAGATAATGGAGTAACTGAACAAGGCAAACAAACTCACTATTTAAACTTCATTTTGGGAATGTAATTGAACAACACAAAGCATTAAAATTTTGTGAGATAAATGAACAAATTCATTGTCTAAATTTTGGAAAATAGTAATTGAACAAGAAAATCACCTAATTTTGGGAAAACTGAACAAGCAAACTTTGCTTTCAAAAGTACTATGTTTTCATAAATTAGGAATATTTAAATTGAGCTCAAATAGCTTGAGGGAATAAACATTTGATTGAAGTGTTTTGAGAGAAAATGACATGGACTAGGAGAGTATGCTCTTCTTCTGTTGAAGAATTAGAAATCTAGAAATCCTACGCTCGCCAATCCCTTGTATGTTTATTAAACAATAGAGGGCCTGCCGGTTGAGGAAAAAATCTCCTGGGAATGACCCAAGTGAGGACAGGTTTTACGCCAACCCTTCCAACTCATTATAAATAACTACTACCTCATAGGCCAAAGCCTTGAAAGACGGAATTAGTTTTGTTCTCAGAATTTTGACATCATTCCTTGAACATGCTTGGGTATGTATAGAGCGGAGCCGCTTGAATCTTGCTTGCGAGAATACATGTATTTGAGTACTCATAGGGCTATATGCCTCAATTTTTCCTTGTGCAATTCTATGGGAGATATTTTTGAATGAATTGCCCCATCATAAACAATGAAAATCATAGACAAAACTACCTGATTCATCTCCAAAAGGGTGATAATCCTTGTGTAAGGCAAAAAGTAATTGCCCCAAGACACTCATCATATCATGCCCTCACTTGCGTTTGGAGTCAGATAATATGACATCATGACTAGATCCATTGCATGATTGGTGATGGCCATATTCTGATTAGCATTTGAGTGTGTACCTAGGTCAACGAGCAAGGATTTTCATCCGTTACCTAGAAAATAGGGTGTAAGCATGTATATGTTCACCCCTAACAATGCAAATCTGCTTGGTATGTCTGAAAATCATTAACGGGATAACACCTTCAAAACAAGTAACAAAATTCAATCCTTGATTTACATGTGTTTTTCATGCACTGACAAGTCCTAGAACATGATCCTAGATCAAAAAAACTTCACGCACTTCCAAGATGAAATTGACAGAATTAACAAAAATTGACAGAACCTCAGAAACTCGCATCCTACATTTCTTGGCTCATATTTGGTTGTGCAAGATCATATCTGGTATCCTGCATCGTATCTAGTCAATACTTCATCGCATATAGGGTGAAAGGTTGTATTTAGTTCATCAAAATCTTGCATACTGTATTTCCTAGCTCGTATCTAGGGGCTCACATCTAGGACAGTGGGCACTTGTAGATTAGTTTATTAGAAAACCTCAGTAGATCTGGATACCCTTTTGGCTAATTAGTCTATCCCTATTGCTTTTTCTAGTCTCCCTATTGTTGTGTCAAAACTCTTTTTCAAATGTCTACCTTGCATGTCCTGTTAGTTTCTCGCAATCAGTCTCAATACGTGTGGTCTATCCACTTTTTATAAAAACTTGATTCCCAGCTCACTATCAGGGCATTCTAACCCTTTGATGCTGGAATCATTTACTTCCACCAAAACATAAATGACACCTCTACCTAGCCACACTCACTTGAACGATTTAAGACTCCACTTGACACTATTGGGAAAATTTGACGAAGTTGAGATACAAATACATGGTTAACACAAGATGCAACAAGTACACCTCTAAAGAATCAAAGTACCTCTAAGATCACTACACTTTTAGTGAGGAGAAACATCTTGTGGTTCCCTATATGATTTAGACTCTCCAGAAATGGAAAGACCAACTCACGAATGGAGTAAGGTTTTTGAGGAATACGACAATGATAAAAACCAAAAGCACAAAGATAGCGATGAGGAAGAAGAACCACACTTTGACCATCCTTTGTTTGATTCAAGCAATGAGGAAGACATCAGTGAAGAAGAATACAATAAACTTAAATAGAGAAAGAAATTCAAAAAGACATTAGAAAAGATGATTGGCGAAGATAAAGAGAAATACTTTCTCCATCTAGCATCCACTATCATAAAGTTACCTAAGGATTATGATGTTGAACAACTGAAAGAAAAGGAGGTGTCAACTCCTATATCTATTGTCGCCAAACAATTAACCTTGATGCAAACTGAACTTGCAACTCTCAAACAGGAGAAGGCTAAACCCAAGATGAAATACTTGTTGGACTCCATTTGTCCATTTCCCTTTGACAAGAGTATTAATACGGTCCCATTTCCTCCCAATATGGCAAGACTGGAATATGAAAAATATATGGGAGAGACCGACCCACATGACCACGTGAGAGAATTTTGTGCTCTGAGCATATAATACATGCATGAACCTACATACGTCATGCGACTCTTTCCAGGAAGCCTAGGTGGAAACGCCATGGAGTGGTTCTCAAAGATTACACCTAAGGTAAAAAATTTTGAGGTGTTAATTCAATGATTTATCCAACATTACTCCTATAATATACAACATCATGTGACTATGATTGATATGTGCAACACTAAACAAAAGACTGGCGAATCCTTTACACACTTTCTACAAAGGTGGAGGAAAATATTTGCACGATATTCAAGAGCTATTCCCGAATCTAAGAAAATGGAAATATTTGTTAATAACTTGATACCTGAGTTGAGATACACATTGAAAATGCAAGACTCCCCTAGCTTTGACAGGATGATCAAGAAATCCATTGGTATCGAAGAAGTCATGGTTAAAAATGGAGAAATCACTCTACAAAGTGAAAAAAAATCTACCAACTCCAACATAAAACCAAAATGGTGAAAACAAAACAAAAACATTGTCAATGATGGAGTAGTAGATGCCTCTAATGTTAATCCTAAACTTGAGGTGTTCAATCTAACAAATAGCATGCAAGTAAGTAAAGATTCCAAGGTAACAACCTCCATACCTAAAGCAAACAATGAGAATAACAAAGGTTAGCCATGGACTTCCAAGCCTCAAAGAACATTCACTCCTTTGGCAGAAACTCTTGAGACTATTTTAAAGACACTATTAGACAACAAAGTTCTCACAATCCTAGATTCCAAACCATGGGAACCAGAAGTAAAATTGAGGTGGTGGGATGACAATTCATACTGTGTCTTTCACAACAACAAAGGACACAATACTAATAATTTTCTTAAACTCAAACATGTTATCCAAGACCTTATCGAAGGAGGAAAGATCAAAGTGGAAGGACACACCACTAACAAAGATCATACAACATTTAACAAGTTGTTCCCTAACTACAAGAAAGGGGAAGAATCTAAAGGAAAAGGAAATGAAGTGAACTACGCCTGCTCTAAAAATGATAATGTGATCAACATGCTAGACATTAAAACTGAATCAATTAATGTGGTCACTATCAAAGGTGTTCAAAACACATCTACCCAATCAAATGCGGTGACCCAAAGTCAAGCACAAGTCACGATCAAAGGACCCAATTCCTCATCAAAACCAACAACTTCCAAAGTACCCATTGTCACTATCCACAAGCCAGCATTAGCAAAACAAATAGTTACTACTCCTACAACAAAGTACAACCTGGTGGATCAATTGCAATGAACCTATGCTAAAATTTCCATTTTTGAGTTGCTAAAAGCCTCCACAGTGCATAGGGAAATTATTAAACAAGCCCTACATGCTGCAAATGTGCCAAAGGACCTTGATATAGACAAATTCTAAGCAATGGTTAACCACATCTCAATGCCACATTACCTCTCTTTTTCAGAAGAGGATGATAAATCATTGACACATCCACATAATCAACCCCTTCATATTGAAGTCCTCATTCATAAATCCCATGTTAGAAGCGTATTGATAGGTGGAGGTGCAAGAATGAATATTTGTACCCTTAATATAATAAGGAAGCTGGGTCTCTTAGAACAGACCATTGACTCTAGAAGCAAAATCACTATCAAAGTTTATGATGAGGAAGAAAGATCCTCTAAAGGTCTTATTGTTCTACCCATCAGAGTTGGGCCGGTTGAAAGGAATGGCATACGTCAAGTTCTGGATCTACCCCTAGCTTAAAACATACTATTAGGGAGACCTTGGATCCAAAAAATACAAGCTGTACCATCTACCTTCCACCAATGTATCAAGTTCCCACATAATGGCGTGGAAGTGACAATTCCTACATATGCCAATTATACTTGCAACAATATTAAGGCAGGTAGTATGGTTCCACATAAAAAGGAATCTATGGATGGGATTGCTCTTGAGACTACCAAAGACATGGTTATGAAAAGATTCGGAAAGACCTTAAAACTTGAAGAAACAGGTATGGGAGAATACAAGCTGGACATGACCCCATCATTAACAGAACTTCTGGTATCACCCAGATCCTATGGAAAACCTTCCTCATCATTCACACTTGCTGCATCTCAAACGCTAGAAATCCAAAAAGCAATTGACATGGTTAAGGCATCCACATCTTTAGATAACACAGAATAAGATGCAGTCTTGGCCTGGATTTACAAGGGAGAACCAAAGGAAGTTGAGGTAAAACATGTGGAAATATCCCTGGAGAAGTATGGGAAAGGATATGATCTCCTCAAACAAATGGGATATAAAGGAAAAGGACCTTTAGGTGATAAAATAAAATGACTCATTGAACCTATACACATGGAATTCAGAGATACTAAAGATAAAATGGGACTAGGTTTCAATAGAAAATATGAAAAACCTACTTCAAGCGATATTCTAGTTTCTAACAAAGGGAGTGATGAAATAGAAGAGACTGAACTAGAATATTGGTCCTATGAAAGATTATAACATGTTGGCATGGAGAATAATGAATATCAAGGAGATCTCTATGTACCAAACTTTGAAGTACCACAAGATATTCGTGTACCTTTGTTAGCACAAAATCCTATTCAAGAGGTAGAAGAAACAACAAAAGACAATCCAGCGGTACCATTGATAGCAATAGCTACTGAAGACACACCTTGATGATAGGATTTAGATCCTAACTGGGGGTAGTTGGTTAGAGTTTCACATATCCTTGATTTACCACACTTTGATCTATAAGTGGCTAATAGGGTACACCAGATAACTATTGCTGAATTCTTGAACAAGTCTGATAACGAATTAACTGACTCACATGATTACGAGTGGGATGAACTATCTATTTCCATGAAGGAAATTGAGATAGATATAATTCACATGTTCATAGCTCCATCAACACACACAGAGCATTCTAACACCACTCCTAACAGTGTTGATATCCCTGAAGCAGAGGAGGAATTCCTTCCCCCACTCATTGATGAAGAAACTTGTATTCTCCTAGACCTAGAGGAAATTCAGAGGCTACAAGCAAGTAGTCTCCTTCTACGGAGAGATGAAGATGAAGGTTCTACTAACAAGTCACTAGAGTTCGGTCCACATATAACTAACCACAACTTTGATAATGATGATCTAAATCTTATTGATCTAAACATTGAAAACCTAACTAAACATGTCATGTCAGTTAATATTCTTGATGCTAACACGATGTTGTACTTTCCAAAGTCTGATTCCTTGTCTTTGATAAACCTAGACCTAATTGATTGGACTAATATAGATCCTACTCCTATCGTCAACTTCCATAATGACTATACTTTGGCTTGCTATCTAAACGCTTGTGAACCTTACCCTTCTTCCACCAATGCAAGGAGCATGAACATGTCACAGGAAGATATCAAGTTTCTCAGTCAAAAATTGAAAAATAAAAAGAAAAAGAGAACTGATGGTGAAAACCACATTGTGGTAGTGTCAAATTCCAAAATAGTAAAAACAAAAGACGTATCTGATGGTGAAAACCTCTCAGAGGTGCCCAAAGATGAGATTCTTGATATCCTCCCTGAGCACTTTTAGGAAAGGTCTTCAGTTCTAATAGAACCAATGCAACCAGTTAACTTGGGCACACCTAAAAATCATCAAATTGTTCACCTAGCACAGTCTTTATCAGATGAAGAGAAGACACAATTCACTGAGTTCCTAAAAGTGAAGAAGATCAACTTTGCATGGTCTTACATAGATATGCTTGAACTGGATCTTGAATTAATAATGCACCATTTATCTATAGCACCTGGGATCAAACCTGTGAAACAAAAAATAAAAAAAATGCATCCTCATGTTGCATTACTAGTAAAAGCAGAGCTAGAGAAATTATTGAAAGATGGAATCATCAGAGTCATCACTTACGTAGGATGGATTTCTAATGTGGTCCTAGTATCTAAATCAGATAAATCTATTAGGATCTATATAGACTTTAGGGACTTAAACAAGGCATGTCCTAAGGATGATTTGCCACTGCCTAATATTGATATGATCATAGACCTCACAACAGGCTACCAAATGTATTCATTAATGGATGGTTTATCAGGCTACAATCAGATTAAAATTGCTCCTGAAGATCAAGAGAAGACCACATTTACATGCACATGGGGAACCTTTTTTTGGAACGTTATGCCATTTGGGTTAAAGAATGTAGGTGCTACATATCAAAGAGCAATGACCACTATATTCCATGATATGATGCATAAAAACATGGAGGATTACATGGATGACACCTTAGCTAAATCAAAAGAAGGGAATACTCATATTGATGACTTAAGAAAAATATTGGATCGTATGGAGCAATTTCACCTCAGGCTTAATCCTAAGAAATGTGCCTTTGGGGTCCAATTAGGAAAGCTCCTAGGATTTATTGTCTGAGCAAATGGAATTGAGGTAGACCCTAGACAAGTTGAAGCTATACTATAAATGAATCCTCCATGCACCAATAGTCAAATGAGGACATTACAAGGGAGACTCTAGTCAATCAGGAGGTTCATGTCACAACTTGCGGATAGGGCACAAACCTTTACCAAGTTAATACATAAAGGTGTCACCTTCAAATGGGATGAACATTGTGAAACCAACTTTAGAGAATTAAAAGAGTACCTGGCAACTCCTCCTATTCTTATGACACCCATTCATGGGAAGCCATTACTCCTATATATTTAAGCTACATCCACATCACTAGGAGTATTTCTCGCATAAGAGGATGAAAATAAGAAAGAAAGAGAAATCTACTACATCAGTAGAACACTAGTCTCCTATGAAAGCAATTACAACATTATTGAGAAAGCTTTCTTAGCAGTCATCTTTGCATCACAAAAATTGAGACATTATATGTTGTCACATACAGTAAGGCTCATTACAAAGATAGATCCTTTGAAATACCTCCTCAACAAAACAACATTAACAGGATGACTAGATAAGTGGGTCCTCATTCTGAGTGAATTTGACATTGAATATGTGGACAAGAGGGATATTAAAGAACAAGTCCTCGTAGATCAATTAGTTGACTCACCACTCCAAGATGATGAAACTTTAGGAACTAAGTTCCCTGATGAAACGATTATGCATCTAACTGAGTATCAATGGAAGATGTACTTTGATGGTTCCTTCACACAACAAGACTCTAGAGAGAGGGTTCTATTCATAACTCCTCAAGGCTACAAAATACCCAAGTCATACAAATTGATGTTTCCATGCACAAATAACATTTTTTAATATGAAGCATTGGTAAACAGTCTTAAACTTGCTATGGAATGGAAAATTGTAGAGTTACATGTGTACAGTAACTCCCAGCTCATCATCAATTAGGTCAATGGAGATTATTAGATGAAAAATGAGAAGTTGATTCCCTACAAGCAACAGGTAGATGACCTAAAGAAGTACTTTGTCTTCATCATGTTCCAGCAGATACCCAAAATAGAGAACAAAGTTGCAGATGCTATGGCTACATTGGCATCCATGTTACAACTGGAGGAACATCAATCTATTATGAATTCTTGGTGGAAGAACTATCCTATCCAGTCTTTGATACCCCTGAATACCAAGTAATTTGTGCTTTGAACACCCAAGACCAATCTGGGTATGCTAAAATCATTTCTTACCTAACTGACCAAACTATTCCTAATGATCTATCTAGGGATGAAAAATGAGCCTTGATTAGGATAGCATCACGTTATGTTCTCATAACTAATAACTTATATAGACAAGGTCTCGATGGTACACTTCTTAGATGTTTAGAGCACGAAGAGTCGGATTGTGCATTAAAATAAGTCCATGAAGGTGTATGTGGATCACATTCAAATGACTTTTCACTTGTAAAGAAACAACTCAAAGTAGGCTATTACTGGCCTACAATGGAAAAAGATTCTATTCAATTTTCTAAAACATGTCATAAATGCCAAACACATGGAAATCTCATTCATGGTCCTACCATAGAACTTATACCTTTCATAACACATTGGCCATTTTAGCAATGGGCCTTTGACTTGGTTTGACAAATATATCCTAATTCTTCAAATGGACACAAGTTCATCATTAGAACCACTGAGTAATTGATGAAGTGGGTTGAAGCCATGTCGCTAATCAAAGCCACTGGAAAATAGGTGGCTATGTTCACATTGAAACACATTATCTGTAGATATGGGATACCCTCTTGAATTGTAACAGACAATGGGGGCCAATTTAAATACCAAGACATTGATGACCTTTGCGAATAGTTCCACATCACTCAACATTGCTCCTCAATCTATTATCCTTAAGGAAATGGACAGGCTGAGGCATCTAACAAGAATATTCTCAAGATCCAACACAGAACTATGAGTAAGTCTGTAGAGACTGGCATTTACAACTAAATCTGACACTATAGTCCTACCGAACAAGCATCAGAACACCAACTGGAGCCACGCCATTTGCCCTAGTCTATGAAATTTAGGTGATACTACCTATTGAGGTTGAAATCCCATCTTTACAGATATCTTTACAAAGTCTTGTTACTGATGAGCAATGCTACATTGATCGGGTGAATTCTTTAGACTTACTTGATGAGCGCAGACAACAAGCATTTGATCACCCAAAAGTGTACCAAGCATGAATTTCCAAAGGATACAATAAAAAGGTCAAACCACAACATTTTCAAGTGGGGGACCTCATCCTAAAGGAGAATCCTAAGAACCAGCCTAACCGAGAGCAGAAAGGAAAGTTTGAACCAAACTAGCTGGGACCTTATGTCATCACTTCTACTTTTGGGACTGGAGCCTATCAACTAGCTACACCTCAGGGAGATGTCCTTCTAGAGCCTATCAATACTCTACATTTAAAGAGGTTCTACGCTTAATGTTTGGCTAGCAGAGCTTGTGTAGTGGAAAATTCAAATTCAAATTCAAAAAAAAAAATTAGAAAATTTATCTTGAAGAAATCTTAAAACAGTGGAAAAAGTCTTGAAGAAAGGTATCCTTGGTGAAAACCTGGCAAACAGGCACCTTGATACTACAAAAACATTCAAAAAAGAAAAAAAAACAAAAAAATTGAAAAAGAGAAAAAGTGCCTTGATGAAAACCTGGTAAAACAGGCATCCTGGTAGCAAAAAGAATGAGAAAAGTTTTGCCAAGTGGTGAAAACCTGGCAATCAGGCATCACTTGTATTCTGCACTCTATCTATCAATACATTGCTGATACTAGGCCTTCACGACTACACCTATGCTAAGAGTTGACTTTGTTTCCTTACAAAAATCTTATCCTTGCTTGATTTGTCTGCATTTCTGTCGTAGGATCAAGTCATTTTGCACTGGGGGCATCTTTTGTTAAACATTATAGGTTGCATCTACTAGGTCATCCTAGGAGGGTTTGTCTTGTGACGCAATGCCTTTGGATGCTTACACCAAACTGTCACTTTCATGAAATGGTGTTCCTAAGACCTACATTGGATTGCAAATAGGCAGAAAGTTATACATAGACATGGGAACCATATTGCTTAAATTCGACATTCGATTGATGAATCTCTACTGCGCTTGACAAATAGATAAATAGTATTTCTCAATACTACCTTAAACACAGTTTGATCTTGGTTTGATTATGACTCTTTTATGTTCCGATGATGCTTTAACTAGGAGCATACAAGCAATTATGAGTTTTCTTTGATTGATTCTCAATTGATGGCTGTTATGTCTTTCGAGTTACTCCATGATGTCTGTGCAAAGACAAAGAGTCGAAAGGACATGAGACATAACATTTTCTTAGTTTTCTGTGTATGGTGATTGTTCCAAATGATCCTATAAATTTCACCTTACTTGGATGTTTATGGTAAGAGCTGCCACCATGAGTGGATAGCAGCATATATCTCGATCTTTGTTATGTGTAAACTACGGGGAGGTTGAAACAATTTCCTTGTTTGTTTTCTAAAAATCAGATTCTCACTAAGGTATACGAAGCATAATATACCCTAGGATATGAATTTTCAAGGTCATTACATGTCCAATATCTTACCTTACATAGCTTTTGATATAGTAAAAGGAAGGTGACTAGCTTGTCATCCTGGCTTCTATGCCTTGATGCCTAAGTCTATTTCCAACATTTTATCCAATAAAAATAGTATTCATACTTTCATAATATCAGCGGGTATTAGTGATTGTTGTACTATCAGGTGGTATTTGTTCCAAACAGAGCCCAATGATGATAAAAATGATACAATATCTATAAATCAATGACAAGTCCTAAGAGTCTGCATACAGTTGCATTTAGGGATTACATGATGCATTTCTAAAAGAAGCAAAAGCATAAGGACTTTGAGCTCAAAATGATTTTAATTTTCTTCTAAATCCAAGTTAATTACATCCATTACTGATATTTATATCATTGCACATCCATAGCATACATTTTGCATTCATAAAAGGGGACAGAAGAAAAATACAAAAACAAAGAATTTATGCATAGCATTTTATTTCTACATCCTAAAGTGCATCCATACATTTTACTTGCATAAGAAAAACTCCAAAACATACATTTGCATATTCACAAAGTATCATTTGAAGCACATTTATATCAGTGATAAATCCAAATACACAAATGATGTCATCATCTAATAATCTAACTCATCGTGAGACCGAGATAAATCTAATCACATGTGCATCAACATCTATCAAAGAAAATAGAAATCATGAAACATATCAGAATCAGAAACAACTGCATCAGATATATATATATATATATATATATAATCATGTTACAGATCAAAAATATGGCACATGCCTACACAAAGAGTATCAGAATGACAGGAAGAATCAAATATACATGTATAGAGTGTCATCATACAAAAGAATGATCTCAAAAGGATCCATATATACAATATAATCTCAAAAATATGTGACAAGATACAACATCAACTCTGACTTCCCCCCTCTCCCTAATCTGGAGGAGGAGGAGGTGGTACAAATGGAATTATTGGAGGTGGCATGGCCCCCTTTGACTGTTGTGACAACCATGAAAATGATACAACTCTCTGCCCCTCTAGCACTGTAGTATGGTATAAAGCATAATAATAGGTCACTCTCTGTGCCTGGTGTACTGCAGTCTAAGCCTATGTGTCTCTCTCTTCTCTAAGCCTCTCTAGCTGTGCATCTCGATCAACAAGCAAAGTATCTGCTATAGTGATCCTAACATTTGCTGTAATGAGCCTAGCCTCTAATGCCATAGTCCTAGCCCTGAGATTATCTCGCTCCTTCTCACACTGAGATAAGGGATCTCTGTCCCTACCCGAACCCCTACCAAAATCCTGACCTGAAGGCCTCTCCTATGATCTGACCTTTGGCTGCTCCTACCTCTGCTGTCTCTTCTACTCCCTTGTAAGTAAAGGCCCTGGATCCATCTTGGGAGAAAAAAATATAAAACAGATGTGTTGAACCTCTCCACTACCACTCGCCACCTCTCCCATACCACCCATAGCACCACCTCCCTTGTCATCTCCACCATCATCCCCATCATCTAGAGGAGGGCACCTACCATCTCTACCTCCATCTCACCCTCCCCCAACACCCCAATCTCTCTATGCTCATTGTCTACCTCTGGCCGGGAAATCATTAGGATCATAATCTACAGGGTCCTCTATACAAGGAATGGCCTCCTCCAGAATTGTAAGCTGTGGAAATGGGTACTAAAGCATCTCTGCTGCATATCCATCCAAACAGCCTGCGTCTGCAACATCAAGCTGAAGATCCCAATCAACTCCAACCATATCTCTAATCTCTTGATGCATGGTCTCATATCTCAGTTGGGCACCTCACAATGGTGTCTCATCTCAAATCCAAGCATATACTATCACATCCTAGCTCCTGCCCTATCGACGACCAAACTATCTCAATACACAAGTATGTACACACTTCTCTATGATGTATCTGGTACATCTAATCAAGTACCTACTCTGGAAGAAAAATGGAACCTATCTACCATCAGAGGCCCACTCCTCACAATCCAAATATGGCCACCATACTACATCTGTCATATCATAAAAAAGATGCCGCTAGTACTCTAGCTTGCCCAAATGGGGCTTCTGAATCAAACCTGTGTACATATATACTTAAGGTTTCTCAGGTGCTTGCTGCCTATATACAATAGGTCATGTCATTGGGATGTGCTCCCAGGCCCAGATATGAAAAATCAAGATCCCTATAGTCATGCTCTGGGTATACTGATAAAAAATCTCGTGGAGCTCTCAATACATGTGGGTCAGAATACAACTACCCCATGCAAATCTCCATCTAGAGATGACCATATGCTCAAGCATATCCACCCATCCTACAAGAAACCAGTGTTGTCCTCTATCTAGCACCAGGATGCCACCAATAAATCTCGCCAAGTATATAGATAGATGATCATAGTGATCGCACATGTAATCCCATGAAATGTGTCTCTAAGAAATAGTGTCATCTTGGAAGAAATGACAAGCTGCTCGAATAGCGACGGTTGAAGTCACCTCAAAATGTACCTCACAACCCATCAATAGAACTCAAAGTATACGACACACATCCTTGGGTGTGACTGTCATCTCCCAAGTCGGGAGATGGAAGGTGTTGTGCTCTGAATGCCATCTCTCAGCAAGAGCAGTCAACAACCCCCGATTTAACCCCATATCGGGTAAATCAATCAGTGATCATAATCATACACGGGCCACTACATCCCGCTCATCATCTATTAGTAGTCTGGCCAAGGAAAGCACACGCCCTAGATATGTCCCTTGAAATGCTAATACCTTGAAATCGACCTATGGAAATTAACAAAGATAAATCAGTGTTCTATCTATGATAAAAATGCAGAAACATAACTAGCTAAGTAATTCAAGGTCTGCAAAAATAAGTCGGTTCACAATTGACAAAAATTCTAAGTCTCAAAATGAGATGTGAGCCTGGATATATAGGGTGCAATCTCTTTTCTCAAATGTGATCCTGGAAAAATAGGATGTGATGGAGAATGTTGGGTGCGATCCTGGAAATCCTAGATGTGACCCCAAAAATAGGGTACGATCCTAAAATATAGGTACGACATAACCCTAATTTCATATTCTAAACTAAGCCAAAATGGGGCAAACCAAATATGATCTAGGAAATACTGGATGCGATGCAGAAATTTGGGACAACAGGATGTGATCTGGGAAAAATCAGATGCGACACAGGTTTGACAAGGTGCGATCCAGAATCCAGGATTTGACCCAAAATTCAAAAGGCTATAAAAACTACCAGAAAGCATGAAAATGAAAATTACCAAATTCATGAGGTAGCTTTACGAGTACTTACCAGAGGTGTGTAGTCAACCGAGCACTGATGTTGATGACTGAGCTCAAAATGATGCTTCCTGATCGGGACCACCATATTCTTTGCAGAGCTCTAGAATTTACTATGGGTAAAAGTGAAAATGAATAGTAAAATGGTGATTTTTGAGATATATATTGGTCTTTTGAGGTATTTAGGGGTTGCAAAACTCCTCCTAGGCAACTGAAACTCCATTTTTGTTCTCTTTTTGATCAATTAGGAACCAAATCAAAGGTGCCTAAGACAGTTTATGCAGTGCAATTCAAATTTTGTGACAACTCCTAAAAATGCAGAATTGCTCCATATATTCCGCCACTTAGTTTTCTAGGTTCTATATCATCAACATTGCACATTTCATCAAAAATATTGGTCAAACATCATTTTATCAGGCTCACCACTCACCTTTTCATGTAATTAACTTGGTTCTTGTGTGTTTAATTTTAACACACTTCCATTCCTTCACTTCTTCTAATCCATTCTTTCTCGCCCTAACCAATCACTGCAAGTGATATATCATTCAACAGAGGGATTTTATTCTTTCCTTCAATTTCGTTCTCGAGGGGGCATAATCACACTATCATCAATCAAATTCTTGATTGAAACAACATCAAAATTGACTTCGTTATCAAACAACTAGGGGCATGACAGTTTCCTTGACTAAGTCAGAACTATTGGATAGAAAAGCTTTGGTTCTCATGAGCTAGATAGCTTGTGTTCCCTCATTTTAAAAGATTCTTACTAAGCTCTTGGCAGCTTCATACTGACTTTTGGACGATAACCAAGTTCATAATCAGTATTATCAATCTTTGGATGACAACCAAGTTTAGAATTGGTATCTTTAAGATCTTTGCATATTGACCTTTGTTCGATCAAGTTCATAGTTAATTCTATCAGTTTAGTTCAATCAAGTGCAAGACTGATCTCATTAGACATTTCATTCAATCATGAGTGAAATTCTCAATCTTTCTGAAATCAACATCAAAAAACTTTCTTTGAATCAATGTACTGCTCCCACACCAATTCAAAGAGGGGAAAATGTAACCACCCTAATTTGGTCTACTCTGACTATAGACCCTATTTTTCCTAAGTGTGATCATACCCCCAATTATGTCTAGACAACTCTTCAATCAGCTGGAATAATTCACTCAAATCAAATTTAACCTCCTAAGTGATCTTATCACTAAAATTTTATTAATCACCTAAGCCAATCAAATCAAATCAATTTTAAATCAAACATGTCTAAGGTAATTAATTTAAAAGGAATTAAATGGAAGCCCTATTATATCTAATCACTTGCAAAAACCCTATCTTCTAGCTTAAATTAATCTAATTAATTGGCTATAGTCCTAATTAATTATCTAAAGCAATCAAAGGCTTAAATAATTAATTTCCCTATTTTTGAATGAATATATTAATTATAATTTATTTCATTAATATTCCCCTTAACCCTAGCCTAACCTATCTCAAACACCTTAACCCTGGGTTCAAACCCATCCCAACCTATTCCCCCCATGCTAAGCCTAATCCTAATCTTAATCCTATCCTAACCCACTTCCTAATGTTGTCACATTCCTAATCCCGTGATTAGGAATCCAACCCACTTGAGAAAGTCAACTTTCTCAAGCTTGACTCTAAACCCTCACCCATGCTTCTTAAATCCTCACCATGCCTCTTAAATGCTTGCATTTAATGCATATGCCTTCCACCATGCCTCATTAATGCCTTTGGCATTAATGTTTCTTACACCTCATTAATGGTTTTTACACCTCCATTAATGAACCTTGTCCCCCCCCTCTCTCTCTCTCCTCATTTCTTCTATAAATAGAATGAGTTTTTGAGCTCAAATGACCCTTAATTTTAGAGTTGAAAAGTGTTTTTATTCTATTTAGATTAATTATGAATTCATATTGCATAGTAGTTTTGATATTATGCATTGTTATTATCTTCATTTTTAGAGCTAATATACATGTTTAGTGAGAATTTAGATTACTTTTCATTCAAATCTTCCATTCTTAGGTTGTATATGTCACTGATTTGTGCATAATATGAGGGCATGATTATGACATTCTTCAAACTCCTCCTAGATAGGAAGAAATAGATCAGTTTTAGTATTTGGCTTCAAACCCTTACTTTTTATGCTTTTCTACTAATATAATGATCTATTGAAGTGTCATGTTGTAGATAATAGGTGCACTAATTCACACACACAACAGGTAAACATGATTTGTAAAATAAATGGGTTTACAGGTTGAAAGAAGAAGATGGAGGTAAGAAAATATTTAAATCCAAATTAGTCGTAAAAGGATTTGCATAGAAACATGGTATTGATTTTGATGAGATATTTTATCCAGTTGTTAAAATGACTTCTATTCGTACTACTTTAAGTATTGTGGCCACTGAAGATTTGCATTTAGAGCAGCTTGATGTTAAAACAAATTTTCTTCATGGTGATTTGAATGAAGAAATATATATGGTACAACCACAGGGATTTGAGGTCAAGGGTAAGGAGAGTATAGTTTGCAGATTGCAGAAATGTTTATATGGCTTGAAGCAAGCACCTCGGCAATGGTATATTAAGTTTGATACTTTTATGAATGAGAATGGATACACTCGTTGTAATTCTGACCATTGTGTTTATTTCAAGAGGTTAAATGAGGACAACTACATTATTTTATGTTTATATGTTGATGATATGCTTGTAGCTAGGTCTAACATGGATCATATTAAGGGGTTGAAACAACAGCTAGCAAAATCTTTTACTATGAAGGATTTGGGGGTGCAGCAAAACAAATCCTTTGCATGAAAATTTGTAGAGATAGGAAGAATAGAAAATTAACTCTATCTCAGGCTGATTATGTTGAAAAGGTGTTGCAGAGATTCTCCATGAAGGATGCCAAAGGTGTCACTGCACCTTTTCCTGGTCATTTGAAATTGACTAAGGAGATGTGTCCACAAACACCAAAAGAAGAGGCTAAAATGGCCAAGATACCTTATGATTTTAGTTGTAGGGAGCTTAATGTATGCTATGGTATGTACTAGGCCAGACATTTCACATCTAGTGGGAGTCATTAGTGGGTATATGAGTCATCTTGGGATTGAGCATTAGAATGCAGTCAAATGAATTCTTGGATATTTGGGAGGTACATCTAATAAGTGTTTACACTTTGGGGGATCTACTACTACTTTTCATGGTTATGTTGACTTAGATTTGGAAAGAGATATAGATACCAGGAAAAGTACTATAGGTTATGTATTTACAGTGGGTGGGATTGCAGTGAGTTGGATTTCTTGGTTACAAAAGGTGAATGCTTTATCCAGTATAGAGGCAGAGTATGTTTCTGCTAAAGAGAAAACCAAGGAGATGATATGGCTTCAATTCTTCATGGAAGAATTAGGACATCCGTAGGTGGATAAATATATGTATTTAGATAGTCAGAGTGCCATACATCTTGTGAAGAATTCTTCTTTGCACTCAAAGACAAAGAACATCTAGTTGCGGTATCATTTCATTCAGTCAATTTTGGATGATGGATAGTTAAAGTTGGAAAAGATACATATAGATGATAATCCAACAAATATGTTTACAAAGGTTGTAATGAGGGAGAAGTTGAATTCTTGTTCAGCTTCAGTTGGTTTTCTAGATTGAATAGACTAATAGAACAATAGAGTCGAGGAAGGCTGGATCTAGTGGGAGCTTCACAAGGTAGCGGTTTTGCTACAAGATCAGTCTCCAAGTGGGAGAATTGTTGGTTTATGTGGAGTCTGATTAGTCCCCAAGTGGGAGATTGTTATATTGTGGTGACTGATCAGGAAAGTACTATCTAGGAAAAAAATTGAGGCTTATTTCGGCCAATTTCTGGGCTGACATGTTCTAACCCTAAAGCGACATAAAGTTTGTATAAATTGGCTTAGGGTTAGGGTTTCATAATTATGTTGTATGTTTTACAATGGTTTTGAGCTATAAGGGATCTGCGCATTGTGATTTGATTGTAATTAATGGATAAGAATAATATTGGACTTTTCTGTTTGGTGGACATAGCCCAGGGATTGGGTGAACCACGTTAAATCTTTGTGTCTTGTGTTCTCTTCTGTTTTGGTTTATTATTCTCTGTTATTGGTTATATTTCTACATGTAATTGTTATTTCTATATTTTTAATCCTAACATAAATTAAATGAAGTTTTTTAGAAGATCTACAAATATGAAAATTCAATGAGAAGATCTAAGGCGAAGATTAAGCGGTTAAACTGAATTATGAGAGTTCCAAGAAAAGTTCAAGTTCTGAGGTAAAAGTGAAGTGGTTTACATAGTTGAGATTTATGAAGAAGATGGTTGAATGACAGAGCGTAAATGATGGAAAATATAATTAAGGAGATTAAGAGGCAAAAATATGTCTATATAAAGAATGAAAAATTAACAAAGATTATGTTGCTGGCAAATTGAACAGAGAAGAAGAAGAATTTGAAGAACAACATTTACTGAGCAGAATAGAGAAATAGAGATTCAAGAATCTACAGTCTAAGAAAGAGATAAATTGAGTATGTGATGCCAGTATTCAATTGAGAATAAATTATCTGACACAAACAAAGGTAGTTTCTATATTTACAGATCAAATTTTTAATGTTGCTTATTAGTATTTGTAACAGAGAAATCTCTTAATTGAGTGGATTTAACAATCCTATTTGTAAAACCCAGAAGTAGGTGACATTACAAAAGAGTGTTTAAAAACCTCTAACAAGGCCACTCCTAACAGGGTGAAGATCTTAACATATTTGAGGTAAATCCCCTAACAGGGTCACATTTATCAAATGTGTTTGTATCTTTAACATGATAAGTTCTTAACCAAGCATACTTTAGAAGGGTACCATTTTTATTGTGGGTCACAATTCCCATAGAGGTTTTTCCCAAATTGGGTTTCCTCATTAAATCTGGTGTCAATTGAGTTAATCTGATGTTAATGAGTTTGAATGATTGATTTACATATTTGAGATGTATGGCTATTTAAGTTATTAAGTTGTTTGGTGAATTGGTTATTACTGTATTTAGTGTTACCGAGTGAATCAGCGAGTTTAGTTTTAAGTGTTTAGAATTGATTTTGTCTGATTCACCCCCTCTTTGTGGACTAACATTTCATATCAGAAGTGCCATTTGAAGGATGTTGCATTTTCTCCTGATATGTGATATAGAACACATAATAATTATGTGTAGCCGCCATTCCTTTAACAAGATGTTGTGATAACCAAGAATGTCACCTTGAAAACATTTCACAGCTGTGGACTTTAGTACAAATATTTCTTGAATTAGTAAGTTGTGGCAGTCAATTTGAAGCCTCGAGGAATGTTATTTATAGCTAACTATGGATGAGATTGTGTGCATTTTCTATAGTTTTTCCCTTTTGCTTAGATGGCTTTTTGTTTGTTCATGATGTTGATAGTGAGAATTGTCATGAGTGGCATTTTTTGTTACATGAGGTTGAGACTAGAGAAGGCCTTGTTGCAAGAAGTATACAAGGATCATGGGTTGATGCTATAGTTTATGGTTGAAGGGATTTGTTAAATGACAAGGGTGAATGAAGGGATTTCTTAACCTAAAGGCCCTACCATCGATGGTTATTTTAAATTGGCAGGGTTTTCTAGGGTTAATTAGGTGTCTAGTCATTTAAGGCTATCGCTCTATTTCTCCCCGAGGGCAGGGATGAGGATTTGGAAATGGCTTCTAGACCTGGTGATGTCGATTGTCTAAGCCTAGTTTACCCTAGGATCTATCATCCTGCATCTCTTCTAAGAGGGGAGATGGTTAGAATCCTGTATTTTCCCTTTCCCTTGTTGCATGTCCATATTCTATCCCTACCCTTGCTCCAAATTTCTCTTACCATTCCAAATATGTCTTCTTTGCCTTGCCAATATCCAAATTTGTCTTCCCCATCCCTTGCTCCGAGTTCATTTTCTTTCCCTCGCGGTATCCAAATTCATCTTCTTCCACTTCTTCAGTAGCCAAATTCCTAAAGTGCAATAGGGGCATGGCTCATGGGATTAATAATATCATCAAATGCATATTTGAATAGGCTTTGCATGGATTCTTTTTTATTTCCTAATATATTTATCTGGGTGGTGAATGGTATATTGCATTTATCTTCTCTAGAAATAGAAAATTCCTTAAGAACAATATATCATCTTTCTAAGAAGGAAGCTTCTTGCTCATATCTTATTACTAAATTCCATCAGTTTAAATCAGTTCCTTTTTTTCACCAAAAAAAAACCTTTTTTTGGTTCCTCGGTCAAAGAGGTAGAGAGAGAAGCAGTTAAACAGAGAAAATAATACCAGAGATGAATAATGAAGGATGACTACACTAATCAAATCTTAAAGAAGGGGCATGTGGCAGGAGTTGAGAAAGCTGGTTATTTCTCTTCTTCTCTGTTAATTCTTCTTTCTCCTCTTTTCTTTTGTTTTCCAAATCTTCTGAATTCTGTGGAAGCAGGCAAATGTTATAAAATTGTAAAGTGTCAAGACTCAAGGTTCATAATAAGTATCCAGAAATTTCCAAAGTATAATATCTCATGTTTCTTGATATAGAATTTCATTATTGATTTCTGTCATATGACTGTCTCTATTTTGAAGTGCAAAAAAAATTTAAAGTTTAAATGATCAAGGATTATTCATACTTTGTAGACACATTTTCTATAGTGTATTCCATTTATTATTGCCTTCTATTCCAGGACTAGTGTAATTTTTTTAATAAATGAAATGAGAATTGTATGTCTTTAAATGGATTATTAAGAATGGTTATGTGATGTGCATATAATATTGGTGATCTTGTTTTCAAAGTGAAAAGTGAAATCCCTATAATTTTATGTGAGTAATGGTAGGAGTAACACACTTTTATTCTTAGTAGTGTTTGATGTTGAATGGATTAATGGTTCAAGTGATGAAATAAAAGTACCATTCATATGAATATGAAAATTATCCCCATTTATAACTCTAAATTTAGCTACTCACATAGATTTATCATGTGTGTAGACTTAAAAGTAGGAATACCCTCCTAAGTCCTATGGAACCTTATCAAGTTATATTATCTTGTCTTCAATATGTGGATAGTGCTTTAACTATGGTCTAAGTTTCTTAGGATTGAAGGTTGTTGGTTAAATCACTAGCAGTGTCTATTGCAGCTCCACAGGAGTCAGGTCATAATAAAACTAACTGTTGTGAGGGCCTGATGAAATGCTCATTGTACTCGCAGCAGTTTGGATCATGAAATGATAGTGGTTGAACCACCTCACAATAGGTGCTTAGTAATCATGCCCAAAGCCTCTCTTAGGAATAGTTTATTCAATCTAAGGATCACTTCTCCCACCATGAGGTGCATTTAGTTTGTCAACCCAGGGATGTATACTTGAAATGGTACAACATAATATGTGCACTAAGTTCCTTAAAGAGCCACTCTACCTATGCTGCAGAAAAGTAAAGTACATGAAAGGAATCTATACTAGGGCTGCAGGAAAGGAAACACACTTAATCCTTACTAAAATAAATTCAACAACTTGCAAACTCTACTTAAACTTATTCTTTCAACCTAGAGCATTCACTATAACTATCCTTGTAGGTGCTACATGAACATTCACAAAGTACAATGCTACATGAAGAAACTATAATCTTATATCTAGAATGCTAGAAATGAAGAAAGTAAATATATTCTACTTCTACTCTAATCCACCTACCAAGTGGGCCCCCTTGGTCAGCTTCTACTAATCTATGAACACAGAATATGAACCAAAAGTTACTTCATTATCTTTCAAAACTGATTACATGAGAATGATACATGAAACTGAAAATGAACTTACTGTGCAAGATACAATTAGAACATTGTATTTCCAAAATTATTTGAACTTACAAACTATCAATCTCATCCCTATAAATAGAGGATTGAATTTCTTATTCTGAAACAGAAAAATGAACTATCTAACTAAAACCATGCCAAAGAGAAAAATAGGAAACACAACAGCCCACGACATATGCAATGAAGTTTGGGCAACCAAGTCAACATGTTGGGAATACAGAGGGAATATAGTAGAGCTACATTCATGCATATCTAAAATAGTGGCTCCTAATTTGTGGTAGCCATGTCTTATGATGCCATGATGGCTTATCCGTTCGAAGCTGGTTTTTAACATCCTCCTTCAATGTTGTCGACCACTCCCAGCGACTCCTACTTCATGGAAGGATTAGTTATCATGCAAAATACATTCATACAAGTAGCTTATTCAAATTAATCTAGATGTTAGAACACACATTCTGATTATTATATGAAATACTGCAACATATATATAATATTGGCATAATATGACATATCTATTCCACCCCTGGTTTAATGGTTCTATTTGTACTTGACATAAGTTCAATTGACTAAAAGTTCACAATTGTTCTGATAATACTTAAAAATAGAGTATAAGGATTAATATAATAGAGACAGTAAAATGGTCTCATCATTTTCCCCTTGGCAAGTTGAATGCTTGTCCTCAAGCATTACATCTTCTGGTAGTTGCTCTGAAATCTCCAACCTCTATTCTCCCTCTCCTTTGGCTTGTGAAGGTGTAGTAGAACCCCCTTGTTTTCTCCCAGACATCTACTCTGTGATTTTCCTACAGTCGGTCAAGTCTGTCAGATTGATGTCATACAGGGGCCAGAGGAGCATCCATGGCTGCATGGTGAGTGGACACCAGAGTTCCTGTCTAGTTTGCCTTCCTAGCTGCATGTTTTTTGGTGCTCTTTGAATAGCTGCTTGGAGGTTGATAGGACTGGGTGGCTTAGATTTCTTCAATGCCTCGGATAACCTACCCCATCTGCTTCTGGCTCTAGCCAGGGCTCTCTAGAAGACAAAGTAAGACAAACCATCATATTCTACATAGACATCTATACGAATCCTAAAAATTTTATCCTTTGTTTCCTCTTAAATTTTTCCATAAGTCAAATTCAGCCAATCTCTGAGGAGTATATCTGGCTTGCTACTTTTTGCTCTTAATGGTAATGGCTCTGTTTTCTCTTGTTCCCTATAGTTTTCCAACTGTCTATCATAGTTGGCTTTATTATTCATCTAGGATATTAATTCCCTTAAGTGTATATCCCCTATGTAGAGTAGAGGATTCCACTCAGTCTTAGCTAGGATAATGAAGTTATGCATGTACAAATCACAAAGTAGAATTTTCTTCCATGAGGGAAGAGTCTGGTAAAGGCCATAAAATTCTTGGGTTGACTTGAACTCAGAGTCTATATATTTAATGGTCATCATTAGCTGGAACAAGAGGAAATATTCTTTCAAACAGATGGTATAAACCCTAGGAGGTGGCCTACATGCAATTATTTGATTAGCCAATTTGAGGGCATGATCCATCTTTTGTTTTTTCTTTGCCAATTGTTCTTTCAATTCTGCAATTTCTTCCCCTTGCTCTGTTATTATTCTTTTCAGTTTCTTCTTCTCCTCTCCCCATAAATCTGTTGTTAGAACATACTTATTATGCAATCCAAAGAGAAGTTTTTGCAAGGTGATTGGGCCACAATCTTCTACCTGATTTATTTGCCTCCTCTGTTCCTTCCAAGACTACTCTAAGAAACTTATTAACCAAGTTCTGTTGTAGGGCACTAAGGAAGTTTCTGCATAGGCTGACTGATGGATTACTGAGGCATTCTCATCATTAATGTCTAGAATATCCTAATGGATTTCTTGGGGACTGTTTTGGTAAACATCAGGTTCAGCTTCATAAGTTTCTATTGAATGTGGTGGAAAGTCTAGAATTATAGACTAATTTGGGGAATCATCTAGAATAATTTGCACATTGGGTTGTTCATCAAATTGCAAAGAAGAAGCGGGTTGGATTTTGGAGGATGCTCCGGGGAGATATCCTCTCATTCTAGGACTCCTTCGCACAGGGGTTTCTACAATTCCTACAACCTTTTTCTTAGTAGCCTTCTTTGGTTTCTCTGCTGCAGGAGTAGCTGCTGTAGGAATAGCTGCTACAAGAACTGACTTTCTTTTCTTCCCCTTCAAAGAAGTAGGGATTTTTGGTTTGGCTGTAGGAACTGAAGGTTCTTCCTCTAATATTTGTTTTCCTTTGGTTCAAGAAGAAGTAGGTATATTTATCTCATGAGCAGGTAAGGGAACATTTTCTTGAAGATTTACAGTTTCTGCCCCTTGGGTATCTTGTTCAACGACTGGGTCAGTTGGTATTGTATTATCATGACCAATTTGTACATTAGAGTTAACCTGTGGTTGTAATATTTTGTGCTTGACAAACTCTGACCATGCCATGGGAGAGGCATCCCTAAGAGATCTTTCTATTAACAATTTAACTAGGGCATGGTGGGTGACAAAATTTGCATTCCCTTTTTGGGTCTCCTCAGCACTAATGTATAGCATATTGTACAAGAAATTTGGGACATTTACTGGTAGATTATGCCTTACATAACTCAATAATTTGAAATGATGTGAATGAAAATTGGAAAATCTCCCTTCACATGTAAAATACCTGATGATATGCATAGCCAACTCATTATATGGTGGAGTGATAGACATTATTTTGCACCCTTGTTTCATAATCTCAAATGGAGGGTCGCTTGGTAGGGTAAACTGGGACCTAGCTGATCTGGCATCATGCACATTGGGGTAATGTTCCCCAACCATTGGTAATCTAGTAACTTCTACTATCCACTCCTCTGTTACAACCAGTGTCAATCCCCACACAGTTGCTTACCCTTCTTTGAATGTACACACAAATTCAGTTGCTGAGTCCTCATCAATTTCTGTAACCTTAAGAAGTATCCTAGCCAGCTACATGCATTAAATCTTCTTACCGCTTCAACATCTAAAAGTAGCAAACCATGTACTACTGGATAGTGTCTCTATAACTGGCCTCCCATCTGTGCTTTCCAATTTTTAATTTTTCTTCCCTTGTAGAAGATAAATGCCCCATTCCTTGAATATCAGGCTACTCATTTTTGAAAAACTATGGGCTTCCTTCTGAATTCCTCTATTATAGTTTGTATGAAAAATAGTGATGTATTTTAACAAGAGAAATTATAGTCTTTACTACAGGTTTCCACTTAACTTAATTATAAGTCACATCAAGTCTGACAATCATGGAGGATTCAGGAATAAAGGTACGACAGTTGTGCGATATAGCACTAGAACTTTAATGAGACAAGGCTAAGGTCAGATTTGAGGTGACATAAAATATTTTAGGTGTAAATAGAAATGGAAATTTGAAATTAATACACTTCCCTCCCCCCTACGTAATATTAAAAAGTGTCCACACTTGGCAAACTTGGCACGAGGAAGGGAACTGGCTTAATGTCGTAATTATATATTTATTGTAGTATTACATATAATCATCAAAATCTATGTGCTAAAAATAGAAAAAATTGAAAATCTTGTACCTATCATTCAATCTTTTCACGTGCCATTAGAAGGAGGTGTGAGTGGAACGAAAGTGGTAGCGGTGTGCGTCAGCATACTTTGGCTCTTATTGAAAGAAAAGAAAGGATAATGTACATGTAACCAGCTGAATTTGATCTGTTCTGACTATGGACCCTATTTTCCCTAAATGTGATCATACCCCCAATTATGTCCAAACGACCCTGTTACTTCTTTGGCATAATTCATTTTAATCAAATTTAATGTCCTAGGTGATTTTTATCACTGAATTATGTTAACTATTATAGCCATATGATTCAAATCAATTTTAAACCAATTAAATCAAATCAAATTCAAACATGGCTATAGTATTTAATTATAAAGGAATTAAATAAACCCCTAAATCAATTACCCACTTGAATTCAACCCATTCCCCTAGCCTATTTAATTTAATTAAAATGGCTATTGTCCCCTTAATTATTAAAAGCAATAAAATGCTTAAATAATTAAATTCTATATTTTAAATGAATTAAATAAATTTAATTCATTTCATTTATATTCCCCTAAACCCCAACCTAACCTATCTCAACCACTTCTACCCTAGGTTCTAACCCATCTCAACCTATTCCACCCTTTCTAATCTAATCCTAAATCTAATTCTACCCTAACCCACCTCCTAATGTTGTCACATTCCATTAGGGAATGATTAACAACTCAACCCACTTGAGAAAGTCAACTTTCTCAAGCATGACTTTCCTAAGGG
>MU228212.1:3757524-3770432 GCA_018584345.1 Thuja plicata
ATTAACAACTCAACCCACTTGAGAAAGTCAACTTTCTCAAGCATGACTTTCCTAAGGGACCAACTTCCCAAGTTGAGTCTTACACTCCCCCATGCCTCTTAAATGAATGCCATTAATAACCCTTAATGGATATTCCTTCTTTCCCATCCCTCATTAATGCCCAAGGCATTAATGGCTCTTACACCTCATTAATGACCTTAGGGGCTCCATTAATGAACCTTGTCTCCCCTCTCTCTCTCCCATTCTTCTATAAATTGAAGGGATTTAGAGCTCATAATAAGCCTCAAATTTTGAATTATAGCGTTGTAATGCCAATATTTTGAAGGAATATCAAAGCATTGTTATGCTACCCATTCCTTCCTAGCTTCATACACACTCCATTAGTCACTTTCTCATGTGTTTATAATGTCCATTTTAGAGTAATATGCATGCTAAATAGTTTTTTTTTTTTAAACTAAATCTTTCATGCTAGGTTGTTTATGTCACTAGTATTTAGCATAATCTGAGGGCTTTTATGTTATTTGCTACACTCATCCTATTTAGAAAGAAATAAGTCAAAGTTGTGGTTTATATGCTCATTAACCCTTGTTTCTCTCTAACAGGATGACTTATTGAAGTGTTGTGTTGCAGATAATAGGTGCACAAATATACACACATTTCTGGCGCCCACCGTGGGGCTCAATTTACGGTGGGGCTCAATTTCCAACTTGGCCTCATTTTTAATCAATTTTTCACTAATTTGCATTCCCAAAATTCTGTTACAGACTTTTTTTTTACCATTCTGGATCGCAACCAGGATACGCCCTCACATCGCAGTAAACGAGGATCGCATCCAAAATTTATTGGATTGTTTTCAGTTTAGGCTCGCATCTGGGGAGTATACTGTCACATCTAGTAAGAAAGCTCACATACAGTATACTGTATCACATTTATTAATTTTTTAGGCTCGCATCTGGTTAGAAATTTTACACACTTCATTTGCCTAACTCTAACATTTTGACAAGTTGTGTTTTGGTATCTTACAGCCTAAAAAGTGTTTGCAGATGGTACTCAAAGGTTTTTGTGGGAGTTGAAATAAATAGATACTAACTTGGTTTTTCAGGTTTCCCAACCCTATCTTGACCTCTATTTACATGCTTTCAAAATTAAAATACATATTCCAATCTATCACTAAACTGACTAGAGGATTATGCTCTTTTCCTTTTAAGGAAAATTAGAAACTCACACATTAGTTTATGGGTTGAATGGAATTTGGAGTTAACTGAACAAGAAAACACATCATCTAATTCTTTTTGGATTAGTAAATGAACAACACAAATCACTAAATCTTGTGGATTAAAGAACAAGCTCAACTGTTTAATTCCTTTTTGGGATCATAAATTGAACAAGCAAACTCACTAAAACATTGTGGTTAATTGAACAAGGCAAATCTACTTCCAAGAAATCTTGTTTTCATTAAAATAGGAACATCTAAATCAAGCACACCATTGGTTGAGGGAAAGAACCACTTTTCTTGATTATGTTTTGGGATAAAATGACTTAGATTAGGAGAGTATGCTCTTCTTCTTTGAAAGAATCAGAAATCCAGACATCCAAAGCTCGCCAATCCTTTGTACATTTATTCAATAGTAGAGGGCCTACCGGTTGAGGAAAAAATCTCCCAGGAATGACCCAAGTGAGGACAGGTTCTACGCCAATGCTTCCAACTCATTATAAATAGTTGCTTCCTCATAGGCTAAAGTCTCAGAAGACGGAGCTGATTTTGTTCATGGAATTTTGACATCATTCCTTGAACATGCTTGGGTATATGTAGAGAGGAGCCACTTGAATATTTCTTGTGAGACTACATATATTCAGGTACTCTTAGGGCTATACACCTAAATTTTTCCTTGTGTAGTTCTATGGGGGACGGTTTTGAATGGATTGCCCAATAATCTACAACAACTTCAATTGAAAGAATTCCTGATTCACCCCCAAAAGGGTGATAATCTTTGTGCAAGGAAAAAAGTAATTGCCCCAAGACACTCATCATATTGTTCCCTCACTTGTGTTTGGAGTTGGCTAATACAACATCATGACTGGAGCCATTGCATGCTTGGTGATGACTGTATTCTGAATAGCATTTGAGTGTGTACCTAAGTCAATGAGCAAAGATTTTCATCCTCCACCAAGAGAATAGGAAAATATGAGTGTTTGTTTCATCCTCCTAATAATGCAAATCTGTTTGACATGCTTGAAAGATCACTAAAAAGATAAGCTCCTCAAAACAATCAACAAATTTCAAACCCTAGAGTACAAGTGTTTTTCACGCATTACAACACCTCTAAACACAATCTGGAAATAAGTAACTTTACGCACTTCAAAAACATACTTTTCAGAACTGACCAAAATTGACAAAGACATCATAAGATCACATCCCAGATTTCCCAAATTGCATCTGGTATTTAAGATCGCATCTAGTATGCTAGCTCACATTTGGTCAGCAAATAGTCAAATCTAGGATTTAGGCTCGCATCTGGTGTCATAAAAGTCTCACATTTGGGAGCTCGCATCTAGAACAGAGGGTACTTGTAGAAGTCTTTTCTAGAAAATCTCAGTTGATTAGGTTACCCTTTTTGGCTCTTTAGCTAGTTCCTGTTGTCTTTTATGGTCTCCTTGTTGAAATTTCAAAACTCTTTCGAAATGTTTACCTTGCATGCTTAGTCAATTTTTCACAATCAGTTCAATACGTGTGGTCTACCCACTTTCTACCAACAACTTGGAGCCCAGCTCACTATCAGGGCATTCTAACCCTCTGATGCTAGAATCATTTACATCCACCAACAACAAATAGTTACTTTTACCTTGACACGCCCACTTGAACAATTTGAAACTCTCACTTGCACTATTGGGAAACATTGACAAAGTTGAGGAACAACTTCATGGTTAACACAAGATGCAACAAGTACACATCTAAAAACTTGAAAGTGCCTTCTAAAACACCTCACTTTCAAGGAGAAACTTCTCATAGTTCTCTACTCGATCTAGATTCCCCTCACATGGATAGCGACACTTGCAAATGGAGTGAGGCCTTTGAGGAATATAAAAATGGAAAACACCAAAAGCCAAAAGATACTGATGAAGAAGAAGAACCCAAGTTTGAACATACTTTATTTGAATCCAGAAGTGAGGATGAAATCACTAAAGAAGAATATGAAAAACTCAAACAAAGCAAGAGGTTCCACCAGACAATGGAAAGGATGATTGATGAGGATAAAGAAAAATACTTCCTTCATTTAGCTTCTATGGGCATAAAATTGCCTAAAGATTACAATGTAGAAAAACTCAAGGAAAAGGAGGTACCAAATCCTATATCTATTCTCACCAAACAACTCAATTTGATGCAAACAGAGCTCACAAACCTCAAATAGGAAAAAGAGAAACCCAAGACAAAGTACTCTTTGGACGCCATTTGTCCCTTTCCTTTTGAAAAGAGTATCACTATGGTCCCATTTCCTCCTAACGTGGCAAGACCAAAGTATGACAAATACACGGTAGAAACTGACACACATGACCATGTGAGGGAATTTTGTGCTCTAATCATAGAATACATGCATGAACCTACATATCTCATGTGACTATTTCCAGGAAGTCCAGGAGGTAATGCCATGGAATGGTTCTCAAAACTGAACCCTAAGGTCAAGACATTCAAGGATTTGATCCAACTGTTCATCCAACATTACTCGTACAACATTGAACATGATGTAACTATGATGGACTTATGTAATACCAAATAAATAACTGGTGAATCATTTACACACTTCCTACAAAAGTGGAGAAAGATTTTTGCACGATATTCAAGGGCCATTCTCAAAATAGAGAAGATAGAGATCTTTGTTAATAACTTGGTGCCCAAATTGAACTATGCATTGCAAATGCAAGACTCTCCAAAATTAAAAAGAATGATTAAAAATGCCCTACGTATTGAGGAAGTCATGGTCAAAAGGGGAGAGATCACCCTTCAAAATGAGAACAAAACTAACAACTCCAACTCCAAGCCTAAATGGTGGAAGCAAAACAAGAATGTCATTAATGACGGAGTAGTTGACGCCTCTAACATTAATTCTAAACCTGAGGTATTCAACTTGACCAATAGCATGCAAGCAAGAAAAGATGCTAAGGTAACAACTCCCGTACCCAAAACAAACGATGATAATAGCAAGGGTCAGACATGGACTTCAAAACCCCAAAGAACTTTCACTCCTTTGGGAGAGCCTCTTGAGACTGTTTTGAAAAGACTATTAGATAACAAAGTCCTAACTATCCCAGATTCCAAACCATGGGAACCAGTGGTCAAAGCCAGGTGGTGGGATGATAATTCCTATTGCGTCTTCCACAAAAACAAGGGACACAAGACTAATAATTGTCTCAAGCTTAAACATGTCATCCAAGAACTCATTGAAGGAGGTAAGATCAAAGTAGATAGACACACTACCAACGAGGATCATACCACATTTAAAAAACCCTTTCCTAATTACAATCAAGGAGAAACATCTAAAGGGAAAGGTAACAAGGTCAACTGCACCTATTCCAAGAATGACAATGTGATCAATATGCTAGACATTAAAACTGAGTCAATCAATGTGGTCACAATCAAAGGTGTCTCATTCTACTCAAATGCCATAGCACAGAGCCAAGCACAAGTCACAATCAAGGGACCTCCAAAATTGACACCGACATCCAAGGTTCCTATCGTAACTATTCCTAAACCAGCAGCAAAACACGTGGTTATTATTCCTGGAGAAAAATATGACTTGGTAGACCAATTACGACAAACCTTTGCCAAAATTTCCATTTTTGAGTTACTAAAAATATCCATAGTTCATAGGGAAATCCTAGAACAAGCTCTACATGCTGCTAATGTCCCAAAGGATATTGATATAAACAAATTCCAAGCAATGGTCAATCACATCTTAGCACCACATTACCTCTCCTTTTCTGAAGAGGATGATAAGTCATTGACACATCCACATAATCAACCTCTCCATATTGAAGTCCTAATTCATAGATCCCATGTTAGACGTGTGTTGATAGATGGAGGTGCTGGATTAAATATATGTACACTGGATCTAATCAAGAGATTGGGTCTATCAAAACAAACAATTGACTTTAGAAGCAAGATAACCATCAAAGCTTATGATGAGGAGGAAAGATCATCCAGAGGTCTTGTTGTTCTACCTATCAAAGTCAGACTGATTGAGAGGAACGTCATATGTCAAGTTCTGGATCTACCATTGGCCTACAATATCCTATTGGGAAGACCATGGATTCATGAAATGCAAGCTGTACCATCCACTTACCACCAATGCGTAAAATCCCCACATAATGGAGTGGAAGTGACAATTTCTGTAGATGCTAACTACACTTGTAATAATATCAAAGCAGGTAGCATGATCTCACACAAAAAAGAGGCTATGGATGTAGTTTCTCCTGAAACTACCAAGGACATGGTTATGAGGAGTTTTGGAAAAACCTTAAAACTTGAAGAAACAGGTATGGGAGAGTACAAGCTGGACCTGACTCCCTCACTAACAGAATTTTTGGTATCACCAAGATCCTATGGAAAACCTTCATCAACATTCACACCTACAACATCCAAAGAGATAGAAGTACACAAAGCAACTGACATGGTAAAGGCATCCACATCTTCTTTAGATAACATAGAAGAACAAGCATTCTTGGACTGGCTTTACAAAGGAGAACCGATGGAGGCTGAGGTAAAACATGTGAAGATATCCCAAGAATAGTATGGAAAGGGATATGATTTCCTCACACAAATGGGTTACAAAGGAAATGACCTCTAAATGACACAGGACGAGGGCTTATTGAACCTATACCCATGGAGTTCCAGAATACCAGAGACAAAACAAGACTGGGTTTTAATACTAAAACTGATAAACCCGCTTCAAAAGAGAGTCCACACTCAGATAAAGGGAGTGATGAAATAGATGAACTAGAGCAGCGGTCCTACAAAAGATTATTATATGTTGGCACAGAGGATCCCAACTACCAAGGAGAATGCTATGTACCCAGCTTTGAGGTACCGTAAGATCTTCACACCCCTTTGATAGAACAACCTCCCATTCAAGAGGTAGGAGACACCATAGAAATAATTACTCAAGAGACACCCTGACGATAGGATTTACATCCTAATTGGGGAAATTGGTCACAATTTCACATGTCCTAGATCTACCACACTTTGATCCACAGGTAGCTAACCGGGTACATCAAATAACCATTGCTAAATACTTAAATAGATCCAATAATGAGGTCATAGACTCTCATGACTATGAATGGGAAGAGCTATCTGTTACCATTGAAGATATTGGAATAGATACAACTCACATGTTTGCGGCACCTTCAGCTCCTTGTAAATAGTATGACACTCCTCCTAATGACACTGATAATCCTAAAGCAGAAGAGGAGTTCCTTCCCCTGATCATTGATGAGGAAACTGGTGAATACATAAGTCTAGAAGAATTTCATAGGCTACAAGCAAGAAGCCTCCTTTTACAGAGAGATGATGATGAGATCTCTACTGATGAGTCGCTAGAGTTTGGTCTGCATATAACTAACAATGACCCTTTTAATGATGATCTCACCCTTATTGGTCTAAATATCAAAGAAATTGACTTAACAAACCGTGTCATGTTGGTTAATGGTCTTGATGCTAGCACAATGTTGTCCTTCCTAGAATCTGACTCCCTAACATTAGTACTTCCAAACCTATTTGATTGGACTAAAATAGATTGTACTCCTATCCTTGACTTTCTCAATGACCACACTCTAGCTTGTTATCTCAATTCTTGTGAACCTTACCCTTCTTCCACCAATGCAAGGAGTAAGAACATGTCACAGGAGGATATAAGGTTTCTCAGTAAAAAAATAAAAAATAAAAAGAAAAAGAAGACTAATGGTGAAAACCACTTTGTGGCAGTATCAGATCCCAAAATAGTAAAGAAAAAAGATGTATCTGAAGGTGAAAATCTCTTAGAGGTGCCAAAAGATGAGACTCTTGATATCCTCCCTGAACACTTTCAAGAAAGGTCATCAGTACTGATTGAACCAACATAGCCAGTAAATTTGGGCATTGTTGAAAACCCTCAAATAATTCACCTTGCACAATCTTTATCAAAAGAGGAGAAGAAACAGTTCACAGAGTTCTTGAAGGAAAAGAAGATCAACTTTGCATGGTCTTATACTGATATGCTAGGGCTAGATCCTAATCTAAACATGCACCGCTTATCTATAGCTCCTGGGATCAAGCCCGTGAAACAAAAACTTAGACATATGCATCCTCATGTTGCATTATTAGTAAAAGTAGAGCTAGAGAAATTACTAAAGGCTGGATTTATCAGAGTCATTGCCTATGTAGGATGGATCTCCAATGTGGTCCCCGTATCTAAAACTGATAAATCTATCAGGATTTATACTAACTTCAGAGACCTAAACAAAGCATGTCTGAAAGATGACTTCCCTCTACCTAACATTGACATGATTATAGACCTCACAGCAGGCCACCAGATGTATTATTTAATGGATGGATTCTCAGGCTATAATCAAATCAAAATTTCCACTGAGGATCAAGAGAAAATTGCATTTACATGCACATGGGGCACATTTTTCTGGAACATCATGCCATTTGGGCTAAGGAATGCTGGTGCAACATATCAAAGAGCCATGACAACTATATTCCATGACATGATGCACAAGAACATGGAGGACTATGTGGCTGACACATTGGCTAAATCCAAAGAAAGAGGTACTCACATTGCTAACCTAAGAAAGATATTGGATCAGATGGAATAGTTTCAATTCAGGTTCAACCCAAAGAAATGTGCCTTTGGGGTCCAATCAGGGAAGCTCCTAGGATTTATTGTTTCAGTGAAAGGAATTGAGGTAGACCCCGCTAAAGTTAAGGCTATACTAGAGATGGCTCCTCCATGCAACATCATTCAAATGAGGACACTACAAGGAAGACTCCAGTCCATTAGGAGATTCATGTCCCAACTTGCAGATAGGGCACAACCCTTTACCAAATTACTACATAAAGGGTTTACCTTCAAATGGGATGAACAATGTGAAGCGAACTTCAGGGAATTAAAAGGATACCTAGCTACTCCTCATATTCTTATGGCACCTATTCATGGAAATCCCTACTCCTATACATTTCAGCTATAGCTACATCCCCGGGAGTATTTCTAGTACAAGAGGATGAAACAAAGAAAGAAAGAGCTATCTACTACATTAGTAGAACACTGGTCGCCTATGAGCTCAACTATAGCATTATTGAAAAAGCATGCTTAGCAGTCATCTTCACATCACAAAAATTGAGGCATTACATGCTCTCTCATACAGTGAAGATCATTGCTAAGATTGATCCTCTAAAGTACCTTTTGAGCAGAACAACACTGATAGGACATTTGGAAAAATGGGTCCTGATTCTAAGTGAGTTTGACATTGAATATGTAGAACGATGAGCTATCAAAGGATAGGTCCTTGCATATCAATTGGCTGATTCACCACTTCAGGATGATGAACCTTTGCTAATTGAATTCCCTAATGAGACAATCATGCATCTAACTGAATATCCATGGAAGATGTACTTTGATGGTTCATTCACTCACCAAGGTTCTAGAGTAGGGGTCCTATTCATCACCCCTCAAGGTTACAAGATTCCCAAATCTTACAAATTGATGTTTCCATGCACCAACAATATTTTAGAATATGAAGCATTGGTAAACAACCTTAAGCTATCCATGGAGTGGAAGATTGTAGAGTTACACTTGTATGGTGACTCCCAACTAATTATCAATCAAGTCAATGGTGAGTATCAAATGAAAGATGATAAGTTGATGCCCTACAAGCAACTAGTTGATGACCTGAAGAAATAATTTATCTTCGTCACCTTCCAGCAGATACCAAGATTAGAGAACAAAGCTATAGATGCTATGGCTACCTTAGCATCCATGTTACAACTAGAAGAACATCAAATCCACTATGAATTCTTGGTGGAAGAACTATCCTATCCTGCCTTTGATGACCCTGAATACCAGGTAATATGTGCTTTGAACACCCCAAACCAATCTCGGTATGCCAATATCATTCCTTACCTTTCTAACCAAAACATCCCTAACAATCTATCTAGAAATGAGAAAAGATCCCTAACTAGGACAACATCATGTTACGTCCTCATAACTAACAACCTATATCAACGAGGTCTTGACGGTACACTTCTTAGGTTTTTAAAACTCGAAGAGTCTGATCTAGCATTAAAAGAGGTCCACGAAGGTGTATGTGGATCACACTCGAATGACTTTTCATTAGTGAAGAAACTACTCAGAGTAGGCTATTACTGGCCTACCATGGAGAAAGATGCTATTCAGTTTTCAAAAGCATGTCTTAAATTCCAGACACATGGAAACCTTATCCGTGCTCCTACCAGAGAACTTATACCTTTCATAACACATTGGCCATTTTAGCAATGGGCCTTTGACTTGGTTGGACAAATATATCCCAACTCTTCAAATGGACACAAGTTCATCATTACGGCCACTAAGTATTTCACAAAGTGGGTTGAGGTCATGTCGCTAATCAAAACCATTGGCAAACAGGTGGCTATGTTCATTCTGAACTACATTATTTATAGATATGGGATACCCTCTTCAATTGTAACAGACAATGGGGGCCAATTTAAAAATCAAGACATTGATGACCTATGTGAACAGTTCCATATCACTTAACATTTCTCCTCAATCTATTAACCTCAAGGTAATGGACAAGCTGAGGCATCGAACAAAAATATTCTCAAAATCCTACACTGAACTGTGAGTAAGTCTGACAGAGGCTAGCATCTGCAACTGAATCCGGCACTATGGGCCTATAGAACAAGCATAAGAACACCCATTAGAGCCACACCATTTTCTCTAGTCTATGGCGTTGAAGCAGTATTACCTATTGAGGTTGAGATCCCATCTTTACGGATATCTTTACAAGGTCTTGTCACTAATGAGCAGTATCGCATAGATAGGGTGAATTCTTTGGACCTACTAGACAAGCGTAGACAAAAAGCATTTGACCACCTCAAGGTGTACCAAGAACACATGTCCAAAGGCTACAACAAGAAGGTCAAACCACACAAATTTAAAGTAGGAGATCTCGTCCTCAAAGAGAATCCTAAGAACCAGCCTAATAGAGAGCAGAAAGGAAAGTTTGAACCTAATTGGTTAGGACCTTATGTTATCACTGCTACTTTTGGGACTGGAGCTTATCAACTGGCTACACCTGAGGGAGACATTCTTCTAGATCCTATCAACACTCTACATTTGAAGTAGTTCTATGCTTGATGTTTGGCTAGCAGAGCCTGTACAATAAAAAGGTCTCATAGAATACCAAAAAAATTTGGTAGAATAACAAAAAGGGTATCCTTGGTGAAAACTTGGCAAACAGGCACCTTGATACTACAAAAACATTCAAAAAAGAAAAAATAGAAAAAAAAATTGAAACAGAGAAAAGTGCCTTGATGAGCACCTGGTAAAATAGGCATCTTGGTAGCAAAAAGATAGAAAAAAATCTTTCCAAGTGGTAAAAACCTGGCAATCAGGTGTCACTTATGTTTTGTGCTCCATCTATCAATGCACTACTAATACTAAGCCTTCATAATTTTGCTTGTGCTCCAAACACTGACTTCATTTCCTAAATGACTATCTTATCCTCGCTTGGGATTTGTTTGCATTTACATCTTAGGAATAGGTCATTTTGCACTGGGGGCATCTTTGCTGGCATGGTAAGTTGCGGTTGCTAGGTTTCTCTAGGATGGTTTGCCTCACCCATACAAGGTTTCTTGATACATGCAAGATGATGTCACCTTTCAAAACAAGGGCATCTTTTCAAAACATCACATAGCCAGACATGACATTTACATTAACGGAGTTCCTACAAGGCTATATTGGATCATGAACATGAACAGATTATCCTATCAATGCATAGGCAAGGAAATACCATATTTCTTGTATTCCAATTTCTTTTTGATTGATGAATCTTTACTGTGTTTGATAGATGAATGAATAAGTACTACTTAAAAACACAGTTTGATATTGGTTTGATTATGATTCTTCTATGTCCTGATGATGTTTTCAACTAGGGGAATCTAAGTAATTATAAATTTCATTTGATTAATTCACAATTGATGATTTATTGTGTCTTCTTAGTTACTCAATGACGTCTGTGCAAAGACAAAGAGTCACAAGGATGGGGGACATAATGTTTTCTTAGTTTTCTACGTACGGTGATTGTTTCAAATAATCCTATAAATTTCACCAAACTTGGATGTTTATGGTAAGAGCTGCCACTATGGGTGGATAGCCGCATATATCTCGATCTTTGTTATGTGTAAACTATGGTGAGGTTGAAACATTTTTCTTTTTTTTTTCTGGTCCAGATGCTTACTAAGGTATACAAATCATAATGTACCCAAGGATATAAATTTTCAAGGTCATTGCGATTCCAATATCTTGCCTTAATCAGAATCTAGTATATTAAAAGGAAGGTGACTATTTTGTTATCCTGGCTTCTATGCCTTGATGCCTAAGTCTATTTCCAACATTTCAATAAAACATAGTATTCATATTATCATAATATCAATGGCTATTAGTGATGGTTGTACTATCAGGTGGTGTTCATTCTGAAAGAGTGCTCAATGATGATAAAAAGCTATACATTTGCATACCAGTTACAAAGTCCTAAGAGTCTGCATATCATTACATTTTTGAAAAATTGCATGGGATATAAACAAGAAAGGAGAAGCATAAAGGCATTATGAGCTCTAAATTAATTCAATTTTCTTCTTCTAAATCAAGTTAATTGCAAACATCCATATTACTGATATATCTATCATTGCACATCCATAGCATACATGAAAAGAAGCAATGGAAAAATACCAAAAAAAAACATCCATGTATTGAATTTTTACTTTTACATCCTAAAGTGCATCCATACATCTATTTTTCATAAGGGAAAATCAAAAGAAACATACATTTGCATTTTCACATAAGTATCATTTAAAACATATTTATATTAGTAATAAAATCAAATCATAAAATGATGTCAAAATCTAACTCATCAAGAGGCCAAGATATCATCACATGTGCAAAATACATCTACCACATCTATCAAAGCAAAGGGAACTCATGAAACATGTCAGAATCAGGAAGCTGCATCAGATATATATATCACAACATGGTACAGATCAAAATATGGAACAATATGCATAAAGAGTATCAGAGTATCAGTGAGGCCGAATGAATCAGATATACATGTATGAATGTCATATACAAAAAAGGGATCTCAGTAGGATCCAGATATACAAATGTAATCTCAAGATACACATGTCATAAAGATGGTACACAATATCAACTCTACCTTGACCCCTCTCCCTGATCAGGAGGAGGAGGAGGTGGTACAAAAGGAGCTTCTAGAGGTGGCATGGCCCCCTCTGACTACTAGTCCAATCATGAAAAGGAAGGTGCTCTCTGGCCCTCCAGCACTACTGCATGATAAAGGTCATAATAATAAGTGGCCCTCTGTCCCTGATGAATTGTCATCCAGGCATGTGCATCTCTCTCCGCTCTGACCATCTCGCCCTATCTATCTCTCTCTGCTCTCAGCTGCTAAAGTTGTGTATCCCTATCTACTAGTAAGGCATTTGCAGTGGTGACCTAGGCCTCTAAAGCAGTAATCCTAGTGTAAGGTATAAAATTTGGCACAAGAAGGATTCCCTAAATAAGATTTATGCAATATAGTAAAGCGAGATCCTAAGGCCAAATTTATGTTTTCTTACACTTAAAAATTATGATAAAATAGCTTGAGGA
>MU228212.1:3785673-3810086 GCA_018584345.1 Thuja plicata
ATTAACAACTCAACCCACTTGAGAAAGTCAACTTTCTCAAGCATGACTTTCCTAAGGGACCAACTTCCCAAGTTGAGTCTTACACTCCCCCATGCCTCTTAAATGAATGCCATTAATAACCCTTAATAGATATTTCTTCTTTCCCATCCCTCATTAATGCCCAAGGCATTAATGGCTCTTACACCTCATTAATGACCTTAGGGGTTCCATTAATGAACCTTGTCTCCCCTCTCTCTCCCATTCTTCTATAAATTGAAGGGATTTAGAGCTCATAATAAGCCTCAAATTTTGAATTACAGTGTTGTAATGCCAAGATTTTGAAGGAATATCAAAGCATTGTTATGCTACCCATTCCTTCCTAGCTTCATACACACTCCATTAGTCACTTTCTAATGTGTTTATAATGTCCATTTTAGAGTAATATGCATGCTAAATAGTTAAATAGTTTTTTTTTTAAAAACTAAATCTTTCATGCTAGGTTTTTTATGTCACTAGTATTTAGCATAATCTGAGGGATTTTATGTTATTTGCTACACTCATCCTAGTTAGAAAGCAATAATTCAAAGTTATGGTTTATATGCTCATTAACCCTTGTTTCTCACTAACAAAATGACTTATTAAAGTGTTGTGTTGCAGATAACAGGTGCACAAATATACACACACAATTTGGATGATGTGGAGGGTGGGTGGGTGGTAGATTAAAGAAATGAGAAGAGTTGGAAAGAAGTAGAAAGTGAATGGAGGAATGTAATTCATGTAAACATGAAGTTTTTATTATGGACATGCTCGATGGAATTTTGCTGAAGAGCTGTAGGAAGAAGGTTTGCACCCTCTACTACAGGAAGTGTTACCTATTGATCATTTGAAATTTGTTGTTGGAATTGCTACAGGAAGTCTTCTTTTGTTTGAGGTAGGTGATACAACTTTAGCTGATGTCCATTGACTAATATTTTGAATTGCACTAGGTCAATTATGGTCAACTGGATGGCTCCATTGGTGAAGACATGGCTTATTTCAGATGGGCCCAACCATCTTGTCTATAATTTGCCTAGTATTTCTTTGAATCTTGAATTGTATAGCAATGCCCAATCGCCAACTTGAAAATATTTGTTCTTAATATGTGAGTCATGCCATTTATTCCTTTGTTTCTAGATTATTTCCGTTATCTCTAGTGCAGATTTGTGCATTTCATCCAAGGAATTGAGATGCAGTAATCGCTCCTTTTGTGCTGCAGGAAGTTCTATATTTAACTCCAGTGTTGTCCGCAGTGTTTTGTGTTCAAATTCAATGGGTAGCATTGCTTCTTTTCCATATAACATCTCAATTGGGGTGAACCCTGTGGTGGTTTTCCAAGTTTTTCTATATGCCCAAATGGCTTCTGTTAGTCTGCTGCTCTAGTCTCGGTGATGCAAATGAACTGTCTTTGTTAAGATGGCTTCTATTTCCTTATTTGTAACTTCAGCCTGCCCATTGGCTTGAGGGTGATAAGGGCTTGAATTCCTATGTCTGATATTATATTCTTTCATGAACTCTGTTATTAGATTGGAAGTGAATTGGGCACCTTGGTCAGTTACAAGTTCTCTCAGTACTCCATATCTGGTGAAAATCTCATCATACAAAAATTCTGCAACCTTATGGTCTCGGGCATGTTTCATAACTTTTACTTCGACCCATTTGGTCAAATAATCAGTGCACACCAAGATGTAAGACTTCCCATTGGATGGAGGATCTATTGGACCAATGAAGTCCATGCCCCATTTGTAAAATAGAGTTACCACCACCTATGGATGTAATGACATTTCATTGGATCTAGTTGGTCAGCCCATTCTCTGACATTTGTCACATTTACTTGTATAGTTGGCTGCATCCTTGTGAAGTGTAGGCCAATAATATCCAGTTGTTAAACTATTTTGGTCTATTCTTTTTGCTGCAAATTGTTCCCCACACGGTTCATTATGACAGGTATGGAGAATGTCATATGTCTCATCTTCTTGCACACATCTGTGCATTACTTGACCAGGTCCAGTGTAAAATAGCATGTTATCAATCCAAGAGAAATGAAAGCTTTTCTCAACAAGCAGTGTCCTATCCTTGTAAGAAAAGTGTGTTGGCATTTTGTTTGTTGCAAGGTAATTAGCTATGTCAACATACCATGGAATTTGGACAGCAATATGAAACAAATTCTCATCTAGAAATACATCATCGATTAGTGTAGTATCTTCTTCAGTATGGTGGATTCTTGATAGATAATCAACTACTACATTTGCCTTGCCAGGCTTTTCAACTACAGTAATGTCAAATTCCTGCAAAAGAAGAAGTCATCTTTCTAACCTGCCTATGATAGCAGGTTTGTTCATGAGATATTTTATTGCTGCATGGTCAGTATGAACAAAAATAGGATAGCCAGTTATGTAATGATGGAATTTGTTCAGAGAATAAAGTACTGGTAGTAATTCTTTCTCAGTCAATGTATAGTTTAATTCTGGTCCATGGAGGCTTTTACTAATGTAGTAAATTGCATTCTCTAGGTTACTAGACTTTTGTCCTAGGACAACACCTATTGTGTATTCTGAAGCATCTGTATGAATGTGAAATGACAAAGTCCAATTAGTACCCCTAAGTATGGGTGCAGTGGTCAACAGTTTCTTAAGCTATAGGAAGGATTCATTACATTCCTTTGTCTAATTGAATTCAGCCTCTTTGGTAAGAAAAGTATACAAAGGACTAGCTATTTGACTAAAATTTTGGATAAACCTCCTATAGTAGCTAGCATGTCCTAGGAAAGACCTAACATCTTTCTGCTTTGTAGGAATAGGTAATGTGAGAATTACCTCTATTTTCATAGGATCTACCTGGATCCCAGCTTTGGAGATAAAATGTCCTAGCACTACGCCTTCTTGCATCATCATAAAGCATTTATCGCTATTGAGAGACAAGTTGTGTTCCTAACATCTGATTATTACTCTTTCCAAATTCTTCAGGGCTTCCTCAAAGGTGACACCAAATGTAGTAAAGTCGTCCATATATATCTCCACACAATCATGTGATATGTCAATAAAGATGCTGATTATAGATCTCTGGAAAGTAGCTGGTGCATTGCATAAGCCAAATGGTAATACAAAATAGGCATATGTGCCCTAGAGGCATGTGAATGTAGTCTTCTCCTAATCTTTTGGAGCAATGCTGATCTAGTTGTAACCACTGTATCAATCCAAAAAGGAGAAATATTTCTTACCAGCCAGAGTGTCCAAGACTTGATCAATAAAGGCTAAAGGAAAATGATCCTTCTTTGTGGCATTATTCAACTCTTTGTAATCCACACATATTCACCATTTCCCCCCTTTCTTAGGTACAATGACCAAAGGTGATACCCACTTGCTATCAGAGATTGGATAGATGAAACCAACATCTAGTAATTTTTGTAATTCACTTTTGACTATCTCTCTCAATGCTAGATTTATCCTTCTTTGAGGCTGGCGTAGTGGTGAGCTACCATCATTAATGTAGATCCTATGGGTGTAGAGTTTGGGGTTCAAACCTAGAATGTATTCATAATCCCAAGCAAATGATTTTTCATGCTTACACAAGAGTTTTGCTAACAATGCCAATTGTGGGGGTGGCAACTTGTTGTTCACATGGAGATTGTGATCTGGGGAAATTTCTAGTATAGTTGTTAGCTCTACCATTGACATCTCAGGTACTAGGCTTGTGGCTACTTCATATGGTAACAATTGGCTAATTATCTCACAACTTGCTAGAAAGACATAGTCTTCATAGGTACATAGCTGCAGAATAGCACTTTCAAATATATCTTTTGCTACTATACACTCATTGGTAAGAATACTCTGTATTACATCATCTTCCTCTTGCATTGTTAGAAAAGACTGTCTATGCATCATCATAAGTTGAGAAACAGAGTTGACCTCTTCTCCTTCATCCCCTAGTTTTGGCCAAATAGAATCTCTCAAGTCTGGCTGAGGCTGCGTAGGAGGATAGAGTGCTAGCTTCTTTAGTGCCTGACCATTTAAAATTGTCATACTTCTTGATCTGCAGTTAATTTTTGCATCAGTGGTGGCTAACCAAGGTCTCCCTAAGATGACTGGATAGCCAACAAAGTTTACTTTTGGTGATAAGATGAGAAAATCTGCAGGGTATTCCCATTAGTCTAAGGTGACTACCACATCTTCTATAAGACCATCTGGAGTGACTATTGAACTATCAACAATTTGTAATACTATTGGTGTTGTTCTCAAACCCTCTATACTTAGTCTGTGCATTGTATCTTTAGTCACTACATTTATGGCTACTCCCAAATCAACTAAAGCATTTTTAACCGATTGTCCATTAATTATCAAATCTACTGCTGGACTTTCAGGGTCTGAATACTTGGGTATAACTACCTTTCCCAACACGATATCGACAAGTTTCCCTATTACATGAACTATTTGAGGGTCCTTCCTTTTCCTTCTAGGCTTTTTAAGGCATGCATCCTTAATATATTTCCCATAGATAGGAACATCTTTGATAGCTTGAAACAGAGGTATTTGGATGTGCATATTCTTCAGCTTCTCAAGAAAGTCAAAAGGCATTTCTTCTTGGGATATAGGATTTTTTATCTTGAGCCTTTGTGGAAAAGGAGGGTCAACTGAGGTTTAAACATCAGTTTTGCTGGATTTTTGAGTTGATTGGGTGGTATTTTGTAATGTAGCTTCTGGAAGAGGTGCTGCTGCTGCAGGATTGACTACAAATTTTGTGATGATAGGATTTTCAGGTGCAGGTAGAGTAGTACCTGACCTCAAACGGATATCAGATATCTCTAGAGTGTAGGTAGGATACTGCTGGTGTATCAATGGTATACACTGGTTGCTACTATTGCTTTCTATTTGGATTTGGTTGTGGCTGAGTAGGCAATTGGGTTTTCTTTGGATTGGGGCTAGTGGCTGCAGGAGGTGGCATTATTGTAGGAGGTGGGATTGGTGGTGGCAGTTGTGGAAAAACAAGATTTTGGTTAGGCCACTGTGGAGGCCCCCTCCATTGGTTATTTTGCTACCAATTTCCTTGCAGTGGTTGCCATTGGTTTTGTTAGTTTCGCCATTCCTAATGTTTTTGGTTAGGCCACTATTTATTTTTCTGGTTAGGCCATTAGTTATTTTTTTGGTTAGGCCATTGGTTATTCCAAGCTGGCTGAGAGTACTAAGGAGTATTCTGATAACTTTGGTTTGTCCATTGACTATTGTAAGGATTTGAAAATCGTAATGGGTCCTGACGAATACCTTGTCTTGAAGCCCATGGTCAATGTTGAGAAATGAAGAACAATTTCTCATCATCTCCTTCTATCTTCATGTACTCAGTAGACAAATGTTGATTTTCTAGGTTCACCACCAGCTTGCATCAGTAGTCTTTCTTTTGTTTATGACAATGTGGATAATACTCAGCTAACTCCAATTCAATGTCTGCATGTTTCTTCTTAGTAGTCATGGTGTCGAGATGCATAGAAACATCCTTAATGATGTCTTTCTTGAAATCTTATAGTAAATTATATATCTCCAACTTAGAAACGCCTGAACTGCTCCCTTTAATGACTGTAGACCGATATCCTCTGCTTTTCTTCCCAGTTGATCTGGAGTAGTTGAGATAGATTTTCTTGAGGTCATCCCAAGAATATTGGGATATGTCCCCACTAGCCATGAGGTCTAATGCTTCCAAATAGCTGTCATTCACTCCTCTCAAAAAGACTAGTTTTTGTGAATCCTCCACCAGAACATGTTGGGGATTCTTCTGCATGGTGTATAAAAAATGTGAAACATAGTCCTCCAAAGTTTCATCCTCCTTCAATGACATTCTAAAAATGTCATCTCCCCTCGGGTCACTCCCCTTGCAATATTCTTTGTATTTCTACAGAAACAGAGCCTGCATCTCATCCCATGTGCCTGTTGCATTTGCTCCTAGGCCCATGAACCATCGTAAGGCCGACTCCTTTAGTGTTGCTAGAAATAGCTTGAGTTTATGGGCATCAATTTTATAGTCAAAACTATGATAGAGGATGTTGAACTCAAAAAAAAGGTGTCAGGATCTTTGGTTATCAGCCCACAAAACTTTGGAAGTGCAACAGAGGGTATATTTTTGAGATTAGCATTGTTTATAAGGCTCGGTAGAGGAAATGAGAAAGTAGGTTGTGCCATTACTGGAGGTATTGGGAGTTGGTTTTGTTGTTGGAAAGGAATATTAGTGACAAGATTGTTAACAACAGGTGTGTTTGGGTTAGAATTATCAAGAAAGCCAGCCAAGATTTCAGCGAAAGGCCAAAGACCACTTATATCAAAAGGTTCTGCTCTAGAAGAAGATGCTGAGGGAAACTTGGGACTTGCATCAAAAAAAGGAAACTCAACTTCTTCAGCTTGCTCATTCAAATTCACAGGTTATCATGGAACAAATTTTCCATATTCATCTCTTATTCTTCCCCTTCGATGCATGCAAATGGATTCTTCACACTGGTGAAGCAAATTTAGGACCACAAACCACTAAACTAGATAAAAGAATGAAAAATGACTCAGAAAGTTTCTTAGCTTGACACCATCCCTGACAATGGCACCAAAAATGAACCACCTCACAATAGGTGCTTAGTAATTGTGCCCAAATCCTCTCTTAGGAATAGTTTATTCAATCTAAGGATCACTTCTCCCACCATGAGGTGCATTTAGTTTGTCAACCCAGGGACGTATACTTGAAATGGTACAGCACAGTATGTTCACTAAGTTCCTTAAAGAGCCACTCTACCTATGCTGCAGGAAAGTAAACTACATGAAATGAATCTATACTAGGGCTTCGGGAAAGGAAACACACTTACTCCGTACTAAACTGAATGCTACAACTTGCAAACTCTACTTAAACTTATTCTTTCAACCTAGAGCATTCACTATAACTATCCTTGCAAGTGTTGTAGGAACATTCACAAAGTACAATGCTACAAGAAGAAACTGTAATTTTATATCTAGAATGCTGGAAATGCAGAAAGTAAATCTTTTCTACTTCTACTCTAATCCACCTACCAAGTGGGCCCCCTTGGTCGGCTTCTGCTAATCTATGAACACAGAATATGAACCAAAAGTTACTTCATTATCTTTCAAAACTGATTACATGAGAATGATACATGAAAATGAAAATGAACTTACTGTGCAAGATACAATCAGAACATTATATTTCCAAAAATCTTTGAACTTAAAAACTATCAATCGCATCCCTATAAATAGAGGATTGAGTTTCTTATTCTGAAACAGAAAAAGGAACTATCTAACTAAAACTGCGCCAAAGATAAAAATAGGAAACACAATAGCCCACGACATATGCAATGAAGTCTAGGTGACCAAGTCAACATGCTGGGAATACGGAGGGAATATAATAGAGCTACATTCATGCATATCTGAAATAGTGGCTCCTGATTTGCGATAGTTGTGTCTTCTGATGCCATGATGGCTTATCCATTTGAAGTTGGTCTTTAACGTCCTCCTTCAATGCTATCAACCACTCCCAGTGACTCCTACTTCCTGGAATGATTAGTTATCATGCAAAAGACATTCATAAAAGTAGCTTATTCAAATTAATCCAGATGTTAGAACACACATTCTGATTATTATATGAAATACTGCAACATATATATAATATTGGCATAATATGACATATCTATTCCACCCATGGTTTAATGGTTCTATCTGTACTTGACATAAGTTCAACTAACTATAAGTTCACAATTTTTGTGATAATACTTAAAAATAGAGTATAAGGATTAATATAATAGAGACAGTAAAATGGTCTCATCAGTGGTAATGAACTTGTGAGTTGACCTTTAGTAGTTACAAAGAATACCACTTGCAATGTCATAAATTAAACAAGGGGTCAACACTACAGGCTTGAAAAAATGATTCAAGAGGGAATGTCTATGTCTGGGTCTGGGTCCGCAAAAATATTGTTCAATATACATGCTACAATGGACCCATCTTGAATGTAAGTTAGGTCTGCAAAAAGGTTGTGAAATATACATGCTAAACGGAGCCCAGTTTGAAGTGAATAAGGTTGTTCAAGCCTTGTTGAGTTGGTTTTTTTTGTCCTCAAGGAAATATCTCCAACAATTCCAATGGTTGCAGGAACCATCACAAAAAAAATTTCCAATGGGTGCATGAACAGTCAGAGAATAGAGTTTCAATGGATGTAGGAGCAGTCCTTGAGGAAAGATCTCCAACAAGTCTAATGGCTATAGGAACAACTAGAGAAAATAGTTTCAATGGTTCCAGGAGAAATCCTCAAGGAAAGATCTCCATCAAGTCCAAAGACTGTAAGAATAGTCACATAAAAGAGTTCCAATGGCTATAGGAACAGTCAAAGAACAAAGTTTATATGGCTGCAGGAATAGTCAGATAACAAAGCTCTAATGGCTGCAAGAGAAGTCATAAAACATAATTCCAATAGTTGTAGGAACAGTCACAAAACATAGTTCCAATGAATGTAGGAATAGTCAACTGCTAAAATTAAAACCAATTACTGAACAAAAAAGTAACTAAACCAAATGAGTGGAATTTATTGCCAAGTGGGACCCCTTGGATGAGTCTTCAAAAATCTTAACGAAAAATCTAGAAAACTAAAGTATCATTCTATTCATCAAAGTGTTGTTACAACATGATAGAAATATGATAACTTTGAAGTGCACAAGACAATTGTATATACATAACTACTTTACAATAGCATTCATTGAATCACATGTAAGAGTAATATAGATAGATCACATAGTAAATTGATATGTTAAAAAAAAGATATATGGATAGGTTTATGCCCATAGCTAAATACGTTTAAGAAGTCACTATAAATAGAATCAATAAATAGGTGCTAAACCTCATAATAATACCTACTAGGAATCACTTTTTCTTTGGTTATCCACCTACCACTTGCTCAATTGCAGTAACAAGCCCTGCTAAAAATAAGTTCTCTTGTTCCAGGTTTCCTTCCATCAACAACATGTGTTCTCCCTGGGGAAATTCTCTTTCTTGAGATATATGTTCACCCCCCTTAAATGAAGAGGTAAATTTGGGGCTCCCTTTAAGGACTTAATAATCCCTAATCTACATCTTTGATGAGGAAATTGTAACGAATGTACCAAGTGTTATCATTTTCCTTAGGGCATGTCAAAGGTGAAATGTTGGCATCAAGTCCATAGTACTAACTTAAAACAACTAAAAACCAAGTTCATGATCAAACTATTGAGACAACCTAGGAACGAGACAAACCCAACATGACATAGTGATATAATACTTGAGCCAATACTTAAGCTCGTCAAGCCTGACAGAATAAGGAAAAAGACCATGGGCTTCCATGGAGGTGAGGGATGACGTGTTAAAAGCCTAAGGCAGAAAGTGGACCCAGTTGTCCCGTGTGGCATTTTCAAATGGCATAAAAGGTATAGTGGAGGTACGAGGTATCTTTTTTAGGCTTGATGAAATGAAAGGAAGTGCCTATCTAGAGGTGACATGTGGTGCCACATAAGTTGCAAGCTGCCAAATGGGCAAGGTTAAGGGTATCTGATGGTGCATTCATGAAGCTGAGTGAAGAGATGAGGATCCCAAGGAATGAAGTGACATTTTGTAGGTCAAATTAGTGATATTTTCAATCAGCTAAGGGAATGATTAATGCATTTTTCCATCAAAGGACCTTAAGCATTGAATCCAGCTTAGCTATGACCAGTTTTCAATGAGTTCAAGATCTTTGTTGCAAGGTTTTTTTAGGGGATGTTACATCAAGGAAAAACATCACCGCCATGAAATGTAAAGTAGGAAAGAAGAGGACAAAGCTTTAGAATGGTAGATAAATACCCCTTGGGGTTGCACACTTGTATTCAAGAGTGAGTTTCTGAAGTCTGCAAGTCACCAAGCTAGATTGCCAGAATGAAATTTTCCACAGAGGTTGTAGTATGGTTGTTGTTAATAGTGTTGCACGAGGTTTATAATGATTTTAGCCATAAAGATGCACTATCTTCTGGCTATAGAGTTGTCCAAAGGCTATGGGGTGGCTATAGAGATGACCAAATGCCTAGGTCCAAGAGACTGGTGGAACCATCTCTTGCTAAAGCAAACTATCTCTCTTTGCTACCCCTTTATCTGATTAGAAGGGTGGGTTAAGTGGGAGGATTTGGATGTATGGCTATGATGACTCATGGGTATTTAGCACCCCTTGAAATTCCTCAAAAGCCTCCCACCCTTAAAAGGGGGAACATGAGAATCATCTATCTGGGGCCTCCTTGTGGTCACATGAGCATGTACATCTTGTATTTGCTACTCTATTGCAATGCCAAACCACTAGGTGCAATAGTGGCAAGGCTCATAGACCTTCTAGGGACACTACGTCTCTTTGACCTACTGGCCAGTGAAAGGCCAAAACAACAACCGTGCTAGAAAAAAAAAAGGGTGGACAATCATTTGTGGTGACGACACTTGTCTGCAAACATCCCTCAGTGGATGAGGATGATATTGGCATGTTGTCGGCCAGTAGCTTGTTGCATCCCTTATGTTATAAAAGGGATTCTATGGCCATAATAAAGGGACTGAGAAAATCTAGGTAGAGTTAGCATATATGTAGGAATATACTAGGTTTTTGGAGTAGGGGCTCAATTATAGTTGTATTTTCATTTCTAGGAATATAGGCATTCCATTTTATGCAAAAATACTGTAAATGGCATGGAATTGTCTCTATAGAATGTACATTAATTATTTGAATAAACTAAGGGCTTGTTTGAATTCATCTTTGCACTCTTGAATGTAATCTGTATTGTTTATCCATTTGCTCTCCTTCAAGGACATAGTTAAAATTCTATGTATGAACAATTGTAATTAATATATGTGATATGGATGCTTAAGTAAGAGTTTCAGGCCAATATGAGAGGGATGTGTCGATTCCAAGAATTGATATACCATAATCTCAATGATTCTTTCTTTAGTCTTTGTGGGAATTTAATATATCCCAATATTTGACTCTATAGCCCTAAACTAGGCATTGGATTGTACATGGCTACCTATGTTCTCACTAATAGCTCAAGAATTTTCAAATTAGTTTTTCTTCTTGTTATTTGATCAAGCACGGTTAGTTTCAGGCTTTTTATCCATTAGGAAATTGTACTAAGGTAGAGTTGAGAAGACTGTGTATGCTGCCAATTTATAATGTTTTGAGAACTCCTTAAATAATAAGGAAGGCATTAAAGAGGGTTTCTAAATTTTTGAATTTAAATTTTTTACATGTTGGCACATAGAACACAGGTATGCTACTATGCATAATGACATGTATGTGACAAGTTGGCACACACACCCCCCAACTTATATAAAAGCATGTGTCCATGCACTCCTATCTATGGGGAAACTAGAATGCGCCCACATATGCTGTTATTTTTTGTTTAGTCTATCTTATTTAGCTATGTTTAGCATCGTGGATGTTAAAATTATCTTCTTCTTCTTCACAATGCTATACTTATGTGCAGTCTAGTTGCACCATAGATGATGTCATGCTAGATCATTAGAAAATTAATTAATAAATGATTTTAATGGCACCCATGAGGCCATATAGTCTGAGGGACCAAAATAGATATGCTATGTGATATATCAATATTACAATAATTTAATAAATGCATCTAAAGTAATGGATACACAAAAATTACAATGAACTACGTGAATTATCATGGTTGATTGATAGATAATTTTAACATTCACAAAGATTATTGTGGTTGAAGTGAAGTATTTGGTGATGAAGAAAGAAGAAAAGTGATGATTAGATGGTTGGTGTGACATTTGACCTATAATTTGCAGGGGTTTAGTAATTAATTTGAGCAAAAATAATTTGATTCAATGATAGAACTTTTTTATTATTCTAGTGGATTTGTTGTTATCAAGAAGAAAACCAATGGTGGAGATCTCAATCTTGCCTAATTAAGTACTTAACATAAAAAGAGTGAGATCTTTCCTAATCTATTTTATGTACACTTTCTTGTCGACACAAGTATATGAGGAAATTTTGCAAGTTCTGTAATGGTTGCCACCATTCAACGTTTTGAGGAATGTGAATTGTATTTCTGAGGTGGTATGACTATAAATGGTGCTTCCCGGTTTGAATATTTGCAATAGGATAGTTTTCCTTTAATTGAGGAGGTTGAGGATGGAGTTTGTAGAGAAGATAAGAGTTTTCTTCTATAGGACAAAATGGTTTAGTAGAGTTGAATTACAGGAAACATACAAATATCATAAAATGAAGCACCATGTTGTTGATATTATTGATAAAGGGATATTAGAAGAGTTGTTAATTGATAAAGGGACATTAGAATGCTTGAGTGTAACTATGAACTTTTTCTATGGTTTGCAAATTAATCCAATCCCTGAGGCTTCCGCTCTGATTATCTTTAATAAGGGTAATACTGATAGGGAAAAGGATGCAAGGGTAGGGTCAGAGGCTGTAGAGGAATGATCAAAGGTTGCAGGGAAAGAAGATGAGGTGTTGGAGCCTGCCTACACCTCCATAGGAAGAAGTCTCAATTTTTTCTCCTAATAGGAAAGGCAGTGGGAATCTTGTATTTTGGCATTTTTAGCTTTAATTACCACTAAATGGTCAATATTGGCAGGACTCACAGGCCTGATTGGTTCAATGAAAGAACTTTCCTTGTCACTATAGCTTCCTTGTGTACCGACCAAGTGGTTTTAATTTAGGAAAATACTAGTGGTAACAAGCTCTGTTAGGATATTATTGTCTGCAAAAGATGAATGACTATGGAATCCAATCTTTGTTAGTAGCCCAAAGCTTGTTGAATTCCTTAAATATAAAAGGAATTCCAAGGCTTGTAACAAGGATAGTATTTAGTTTTAGGTTGGTGAAGGTGAATGTAATTTTCAGATAATGTAATCACATGAGTAGTGTTATTAGTTTGTGCAATTATAAATCCTAAAGTCATAAAGTTTTTGATTATGGTAAAAAAAGGTTTTGAAGGGGCCCCGAAACCCTGTACAAAAAGATTTTATTTGGAATCTGAAACCCAACCATGAATAAAAACTACTAAAAAGTATACTTTTAAAACTAGTAGCCCACATACAATGATCTTCTAGCAACTAAAAAGGAAGATACATTAAAAACCTTAGTTGCCTAAGAAACTGACCAAAGCCTTACATCATTAAATTTACTGGAGTGTAGAAAATCCCAACACAGAAGACCAAGGTTTTGACATGGAACCCAAAACCAACAACCTCACATAGAAACATTACCCCAAAACCTTCCTTTGACCATAACCAAAAACTCCCAGCAACCAGGATGGGCCCTTGAAAACTTTCAACATCCACCTGCCTGCACCTATCAGCCACAAGCAACAAACACCTCTGAAAAGAAAATATGAAAGGAAACCAAAAGAATCCCTCTTCCTTTTCTTTAGAATAAAATATGATGCCCTTCATCCCAAGAGGAAAACCTCCATCCCTAAACATGCACCTCATCACAACCCACTCCAACTACACAGCTAAAGGGCTAACCCCCTGTCATTTCTATCTAGCCATCATGTGGCAGTAAGAAGGAGCAGACCACTCTCCACCCCTAGCAACATCCTCCTAGTAGCCACAGACAAACTCAAAAGGTTGAGCCTTCACCTTAATAGAATCTTCCATCTCAATAGGAAGAAAGGAAGAAGAAAATTGAGATAAAGAAAGACTCCACCTCCAAGAGGCCACACAAAAAACACCCACCTCTATAGGGATATACTCCACCTCAGTAGGAGTATATCATAGAGGGAAAAGGTAGTAAAGGGGGCCATCCTTGCTAGAAAAATCATCTAAAAATAGGGGATGAATAACCTCATTTAAAGTCGAGAAAATGACACAAGAAGAGAAAACACCTTCCAAAATGGGGTCCTGCCATTCTGCAACCACAACACAGGCAGACCACATTCCAATTTTTTCACATTTTTTACACCAAGGCATCTCTTCGTCCCCCAAATAGTTCCTTATACCCCAAACATGACTACATAAATAGAGACCATGGAGCATAGGGCAACCAGAGGGCATTTCACAGGTATAACCCGCTCTCCACTCAACTAAGTGTTCAGGAAGAGAACCTTCCAATACCATAACCATCTATCTTATAGTGACAACAAAGTTATTCAAAAGTCGCCAAAATCCATATCCCTAAAGATAGGGGACAACCTCAACCCCATTGCTAGTGACACCAACCACACCTTCAGCCTCCCCATCCTCAATGTTTCAGCCGCAACCACTATCTCTGCCTCTCAACACCATCCGCTGCTGAGACCTTCCCCGAACAAAGAAGAAACAAATAGTTTATGCCCCACCATGTTCTCCATCCTCCTCATCATTGTCTCCTCCTTCATCATCACCTTTTCCCACTTCTTCCACACCTGTGGAAACCCTAGCCGCTCCCTCTCCCGCTCTGCTCGCCATTTTTGTTTTTTTTTGGTTTCCTTGTAATTGATATTACCTAAAGTCGTAAAGTTATCTCCAATGTTGTATACTTAAATCATATGAATTTAATACATAAATATGGTTGAATTTGTCTTTGCAAATTTTTTGTGGGTGTGTTATTTGTTCATGGGTCTTTCTCAAGGAGAGAGTTAAATTTCTTTGTGCAGAAAATAATGATTTTTAGTTTATGAAATGGATTGTTGAAGTAGAAATTTATGATAACATGATTGAGCTTGTTAATTTAATAATTAACATATTCAAAATCCACTGGTTAAGTTTCATCTATTCATAGGAGCTCTATCATTGATTTACTTTCACTCTCTAGTTTGAGATTGGGCATTGCACTATTGAGAGCAGTGTTTTCAGATTTAAAATCAAATTAATCAAATATGTCATTCCTTTATGTTCTTTGCTTTTCTGTTTAATTTATATGTGTTTCTGTATCTCCACAGTCCTTATAAAAATGTGGAGTATACATTTAAAAGTATCTGTATAACACTCCTCCATGATTCTAAGAAGGGGATATATAATTTATGTATCCTTAGTGTTTATTAAAGAAAATGGGATTACTTGTTCAAGTGATGAAATAAAATCCCCATCTACATAAAATATGAGAATTACCCACATTTGAAGGTTTGTAGGTGGCCATTAGAATGAATCTATCTGTTATGTGCTTGAATGTGACCTCTAAATCAGGCACAAACCCAAGATAGTCCTTACTCAATCATTCAATTCACAAAGATGAACATGAATTGTTCATTTTGCAAATTCGATTGAAGCGACTTGTTGCCTCCTAATTAGTTGGGGATGTTGAATTTACTCTCAGAACGAGAGCCAACAACCTTGACCATTGCTAACATGGAGGATTTCTAAAGCATGAAAGATAAGCAAATTGCCATTAATCTATGAAAGAAAATGCAACTAAACTAGAAATGAAGTGCCATTAAACTAGAATTGAAATGCATATTAACCTAGAAAGCTTGAAAGATGATGAAATTAAGCTACTAGATATGTAAATGAACTACATTAAGAATCAATATGTTATTAATCCAAATGAAACTAATCTAATTATGCAACAAAGCTACAAAGCATGAAAATCAATACAAATTTAACTATAATTTTGATGCTCTCTAATTCATCCTCTCAAATGAAGAAAAATATGTCCAATATATAGAAAAACCATGGAAAGAGGGTGAAGAGTTTCTTGAAAAGAAACGGTTGCCTCTTCATTTCCATGGAATGAAGATTGAGGCAAAAATGCATGAATTATTTAATTAAAAGAGTGGATTATTGCTACATGAGTGACCTTTCATATAGAATTATGGAATTCTTTTTGAGGATAATCCATTCAAATAATTAAATAACTATTCAATTCCTTTTTGATGTGTATTAGCTAAAGAGGGTGGAATTAATTTAATTTAAAAGCACTTAGGACTTTAGAATTAAATTAATTAATCATAGGGATTTTTAGCTAATAAACTTTGATAGTTTAGGAATTAAATATAGTGTCAGATTTATGCAAATTTAGGTTTTCTACATTTGAGACTAAGTCAATTAAAGTCAATTAGGAGGAGAATTTGCCTAGTATAATAGGACTTCGATGATGAGAAATTGAAGGAGCACACCAAAATTGATTGGAATTATAAGGTGCCGATTTTGGGTTGTTACATTTTTCCCCTCTTTGAATTGATGTACGAGCAGCGCATTGATTCAAAGAATAGTCTGATGTGAAGATGAAGGTTTTGGAAGTCTAGGTTAGGTTTCCAAGACACCGATCAGATCAAGAAGTAAAATCATCTGAGAGAAGATCAAAATCGGGGTTAGATTACCCCAATGTCCACTGATAGCTGATGAAGATCTAGGACTATCTCTAGAATCAGGGTTAGATTGCCCCAATACAAAGGTTAGCCTTCCGAGATCCAGGTTAGGTTTCCTAGATAACGGTCTAAAGATTTTTTGAGATCCATCTTCAGAATGAAGCATAAATTTCAATAATTAGGGTTAGATTTCCCCAATACCTAATGAGATTTAAAGAATCATCTTTAGAATGAAGCTTGATCCTTGAGCATCCGAGCTAGATTTCTCAGATACCTAGAAAGATAGATGGAAAGATGACAAGATGCGAGACATTAAGATGCCCCTAGAGATTCAAGATCATGGAATACCCAATTTTGACCATAAGGTATGAAAAAATGAATATGCCCCAAGTGCTAAGATGCCCCCAGCGACAGGGACTTTTGATTCAGATCAAACTAATTCAAGAATAGTGTGAAAAGATTCAATGATGCAATCATCCTGTCCCCTCAGGAGAAAAATCGAAAGATGACACATCATAAAGATGATGAGAGTGAGAAATCATAGAGAGAAATAAGATCAAAGATCCAGAGAAATCAGAGAGAGACAAAATTGATTTGGAGTGATTAGGGAGTCCTACTGACAAGGTTTGACAATAGTTGACCAAGTTTGACTAAAGTTGACATTGATGAAAAGATTGCAAAAGCCAAGAAAATCATGATGAGAAATAATTCTGACAAGAAAGCGACGTCAGAAAATTGACTACACAAGCATCCGATCGCGCAGGTCCCAAAATTTTAAAATGCAATTTTGAGCTGCTTAGGAGTGTCAGATTTTGATTTCGATCACGAAAATGGATTCAGAACGGTCCATTTAGCCAAGGGTGCAATTTTTGAGGAAAACAAAGCACTTTTAAAAATTAGGTCAAAGGCTATATAAGGCCTAGAGGGGTCATTTTCAAATCATTATTCAACTTTTGTCTTTAGTGATGGCGAGAGCTCCAGCTAACATTGATAGCATTCCCGTGCATAAACACCAATTCAAGCACTGCCAAAATCACAATCGACCACCAGAGTATGACGCACCTATAAGTAATTGCAACATTATCCTGCATTTCAAATTTTTATTGAATTTTATAGCATTTTAGCATGTTTTCAAGCCTTTTAGGGTCTGTCGCGTCCAATCTCACGTGAGGGAATAGTTTCCTTGCGTCGGCCTAGTTTGCCTTTCATGTGAGGAATCAGATTCCTCACGCAAGTTAGGGATTCCTCATGCAGGTCCCTCCCTTGCACTCGCGTGAAGTGCACACTTACACCATGTGAGATTTTAGGAATCTTGCGCGGGAAGACATCCTGTCTCACGCGAGTTAGAAAGCTCGCATGGGAAAAGAGTTTCCTCGCATGGAAAACTTGCTTAATTCAAAAATTTGTCATTTTTTATGCCGCAAAGTCAACCAGTTACAATGTCTCAAGACTGTGTTTAGGATAGGTCCATAGCTCTATTTTGCTATCATTGCTTTGAAAAACATCATCATGTTGAGGTACTGATCCAATTTCGTCACTTACTTTGCAGGGTGACTTTCCTGATATCGCGTTCCGGTCATATCATCCTATCATGGATGAGTTACTGCAAAGACTATCAAATGTTGATGGTGCCCATATTGATGGGCTCAGATTATCATACCTTCATGATGCACGCGATATTTGGGTAAATCACGGTTTACTGGGTGCACTGGTTGAGCATTTCCATTCAAAGACGAACACATTTCATTTACCACAGGGGGAGATGACAATCACTCCTGAGGATATTTATAGGATTCTGAGAGTGCCTTTTCATGGAGCTCGTGTGGAGTATGATACTGAGCCAAGAGCAGGTACACTGGCATTGAGAGCAATCTTCTAGGATGATCTAGTGATGGGTCAGGCCCTCTCGTCGAAGGATTTGATTCGCAGCTACGACATAGATCACCCACTGGTGGTTGTGTTGGCACTTTTCTTGAGTTGCCACTTGGTTCCCGATTGCGGTCAGCACAGGTTGGAGTGCAGTTGGGGAGGTATGTTGCAGAGGATGCTGGCCACACCTGTAGTTACTTTCGGATGGGGCAAGTGTATGCTTGCGCAGATGTATCATGAGATGCACGAGATTGTGTATCGAGGTGCATGGACCATGGCGGCGGGAGTCATCATTCTTCAGATTTGGGCCTGGGAGCACCTTCCCATATGCAAGCCGATGTTCCATGATACATGGAATCCTTTGGAGCCGTATATATACATATATGCAGGTCCTATGACCCAGCACGCATTGGGTAAGATAGAGCAGTGGCGAGCTTAGATAGATGACATGGTAGCAATCATATGGTGGCCTTGGATAGCCACAAAGGTATGGGATGATGCATGACATGAGTTTTCATATATGTTCTATTCACGTCCTTTGATCGGGTGTACCATCAGCATTATTGAGTGCTTCTTGCTCACGCGAGTGTTGCGCCAGTTCGGGAGACCGCAGGATGTCTCACAAGATTTTTGCACTTATGCCTGATTCATCGATGAGATGAAGAAGGGTTGGAAGATATAGTTGGATAGAGGCCAGAGTATGATAGATGCTTGAGTACCACCAGCTAGGTGGGATTACATGGTCAAAGTGACGAATGCAGGTATGACACCTGCATACAGGTACCACATATTAGCACATCCATTCCCGAGATATACAGATCTTGTTGGCTTGATCCCCCATGTACAGCAGTAGGCACAGTAGCCACCCTTGTAGCAGTAGGCACAGCAGCCACCCTTGTAGTAGTAGGAGAGGGTAGTATGACCGAGGACCTCCCAGAATGATATCCCTATTAGACCCATGGGGTCAGATGCAGGTTCCTGGACTAGTGGCAGTCAGGAGAGAGCCACTAAGCAGGGAAAGGACACCGTCATGGCTGATGTTGTTCTGATTGATCCACAGGAAGGTGGACAGGTGGCGTAGTTATAGGAGGCTCTCTAGAGGGTCTGAGAGAGAGCTAGACAGTCGTAGAGGGAGTGAGATTACTTCCACACACAGGTGATTATTTAGGAGACTCGGATAGCTGAGCGAGACCAAGAGATGTGAGAGTTATGGGAGGCACTAGTGAGATCACAGATAGAGATGAGGTACAAGGTTTCTCAGGCATCTTATTGCTATGCTACTTACACAATTGCAGTTCCTGAGGCAGCAGATCAGATTCAGCCATTTTTAGAGTATGCTGGGGCACAGGCCACTCCACCGTGACCACCTCCACTGGGACCACCCCCTTAGCAGTAGGGTATGCCACCCCCTCCACCTCCACCGGGTGGTTTGATGCGATACCTTGATATACATATTTTACCACCATTTTGATATATCTAACCGATATATATATATATATATATATGAGCTCGATTTTGGCATCATTGTACTTGTTTATATATTGCTTTAGATTTGTATGTCTTATGAGATGTTTCTTATATGATTTAGATGTATGGATTAGAAATGTATGCCATGGATGAATATGCAAAATGTTTATGCACATGTTTTAATGATGTATGAATGAGTGTAGTGCAATGATATATGTTAGATGGATAAATGCAATGTATGGCTTGATTTATGCTTATAATGGATGCACATGTTTATGGATATGTAAATGAAAATGAATGTATGGAAATGCACTTTTGGAAATGAATTTAATGCAATGAATGCAATGGTACTAATCATCTGATGTAGGATTTTTCAATATACAACAGGTACTAACCAAAAGAACATGAACGAAGATCGAAAGCGAGGACCGGACACTTGTGTAGTTGAGAGGAAGCCTAGGATAAAAAATGATGACCTTTGAACAATGAGAAGACAATGAAGAGAGCATCAAAAATGCCACAATGCAATCCTAAAATGCAAATGCAAGCCTAAGCTAAATGCAAGCCTAAAATGCAAATGCAACCCTAGGACTTGGTTTTTTGACTCATCGTATAATCATCATCGAGTACTTTTGGAACATCAGAGTCAATACAATCCTTACTGGTGCCGCTGCGACCATAAGAATATGAATATGACTTTTGTCGAATAAAATGTAGGAAATGAACATAAGCACTAGGGCACAAAAGCCAAAGTGACCTGAACATTGTTTCCTATTTGATATAGTAAGAGTACACAAGTAAACAAACAGAGCAATAACAGTCAAGGAGATAGTTTCAACCTCCCCTTGGCATACAAATAAACAAGATTGAGGGATGTGAGGCTTTTCCACCTTAATGTAGAAGCTCTTATCACATACACCCTATTTATTTGACGTTGTCAGATCATCGAAACCACACCCACAAGCAGTAGACAAAGAAAATATCAATGAAATTCATGAGAACAGATAGCATGAAAAGAAAGATTCAATTGTATCTCAACATGTTTCAAGGCTTACGAATGTACCTATGTTTGGGGTGTTGAAAAACAACATTGTGCTTGTGAGTGCGATGTGTTTGATTTCTATCAAGAGATGTTTACGTTGCGATATCTAATGTGTGTTGAAAAACACTATTTGATTGGGGTGTTGAGAAACACCATTTTGTGCCAGTAGATAGTTGTCCTTTAGACAAGATTACTGACTCAAGCGTAAACCAAAGAGGTGATCAAAGTGGGGATCTGTGCCCCCAAGTGACAAATGGATTGAAGTTGAACATGCAGAGAGTGAGTCGATGTGAGAAATCCTAATAGAATAGCGATAGTAGGCAGACTCAGTGAGAACCACTGGTGACTATTGTGAGAGAGATTCTCAAGCATAAAGATCAATGACAAGATCTAGGCATTAGTAGGAAGACTCAGTGAGAACCATTGGTTACTGATGTGAAAGAGAGTCTCAAGGAGAGACAAAATGCTACGAAGCATCGGCAGGCAAACACAGTGAGATCCACTGGTGACCGATGCAAGAGGAGAGAGACTCCAAAAGATAAGACAATGCCCCCTAGACAAGGAGCATGCCCCTAAGTGTGACCAGTTTCAATCCATGTGAAGTCAAGAAAAATCTCAAAGATGACTGAGAGAAAATGCACAAGTGAGAAAACCCAAGCAGGAAAGCGGGAGATTTTTAGAATTTTAAAGATTTTACAATTTTTAGAATTTTAGAGATTTTGCAATTTTTAGAATTTTTAGAGATTACTCGATCTCAAGAAAGATCACATTGGTGTGCCCCCAATGTCTAGCAAGGTGTAGGACATTGCAGATGGATTAGAAAGCTGATGTATGAGATGGATAGCCAATGATGGATGAAGAGGGTGAATGCAACCCTCAAGGACAGTGTCTTCAAGATTACCCAAGCTAGGGAAAAAAGAATATAGCAATGTAGGTTCATGGGTTAGTGCTGGATAGCATATAGGATAATGACCTGATGTCATGAAAAGCATGTGGTCCAAAAGAGTGGTCATGTTAGGAGACTTTGGAGAAATAGTTTTGCAATTTTGATCAAGACCAAGGGGTCAATTTTGGATAGGACATAGCTATGAAAGCATAATTAGGATAAGGGGTGATGGATGTATAAGTGTATGTTTTTGGATTATAATAGGAATGCACAGAGATGGGAAGGATAGGCTTGGGATAAGCAAGATCACGATAGGGTAGCATACAAAAGTGAATAGATTGATGGAAGGAATCATGAATGTCAGGATACATGATGCTCATGGATAGGCTCAACCTTGTCAAGATCAGAAAAAGGAACATGGATGTTCACGACCTAGCTGGATGTAAGATGTGATGGGAGAGGATGACATGGAAGGAACTTGCCCCCAAGTGAAGAGTGCAAGTAGGAGGAATTACACATGATGCCTGTTTGCCAGGTTTTCATCATGGTACTTATCCAAGGTGCCACAAGAAGTGGTTTTCACCATAGGACGGATTGATTTATCTTTACTTTTTCTACCAAGGCGCCTATTTGCCAGGTTTTCACCAAGGCACTTTTTTCATTTTTTTTATTTTTATTTTTATTTTTTTTTAATTTATTATTATTATTATTATTATTTTTTTATTTTTTTTTTTAAATTTTTGAATTTATGTAGGAACTTTAAGCTTCTTGCTCTTTGGATAGTGCTCCTCTGAAAGATATGCTATAATAGGTCACAACCGCTAAAAGTATGCTCAAAGATGTTGATAAGGTGATGAAATGGAGGATAAGGAAGATGAAGGCCAAGATTTTATGCAACGGATTGGATGAGAGGAAAAGAAGGAATGTAAGGACCCAATATGGAAGGATAGTAGGTGACAAGATCAACATTGACACACCCTTTGAAGGGTAGTGGACGAATGAAGGAAAAGTGGATGGAATAGTTTGAGATGTTGATGGATGAGTGGATATGGATCTTGGTATGCGAGGACCCAAGATGGAGTCAGAAGATGGGAGATGTTTAGATGGAGATGAAGTAGAAGACTTTGGAAGCTTGATTCCAAATCTGATTGTTCCTTTTGGTGCAAGTCTTTTAAGAGAGTCTTGGGAATCCACATAACTTTTTCTTTTCTTTTTGTATCCAAGTCCTTGAGAAGAGACTTGGGAATCCATATAGCATTTGATTTTCTATTTGCATCAGATGATTTAGAACACAATTCTTTCATAATGGATTTAGGAACACATATTTTCTTTGATTTGGTTCTTTGCTCAGTGGACCTTTGTGGTCTCTTGGATATTTATTTTTTTATTTTTAGTCACATGTCGATTAGATGGGACATAGTGATCTTCATATGTAAGTGGATTCTTATATTTCTGATTTTTGCGTTGCACATCCAAATTGCTTCCAAAAGACTTAGGAATTATGGATGAATAGGGCCAATATGACTGGTTCATATGGAGGGGTTGATAGGGAGCTTTCAAAGATTAATGTCTTTTTTGATCTTGATAGGAGATAGGATAAGTGGATGACAAGCTAGTATTGATAGGCATGGTAGATGGGGGGATATAAGGACCCAATATAGATGGAAGGTTTGACGGTCTTAGCTTTGGAATGTAGGGACCAAGGATGGATTCAAAAGATGGAGAAGACTGATGCTTACGTTTAAATGGAGGGATATAACATGTGGAAGGGATATCAACATCTTTAGAGTGAGCTGCATGACCAAGACTCTTCTCTTTAGAATTCATCTTTATATCAATAGGAGCATGAGTAGCTTTGATAGGAGCAATTTTAATAGAAGCAGCTGAAGCTTCAGGGAATTTATTTTTCTTTAAGGGATTTCGAGGAACAATATTTTCTTGAGGTGGATATAGAAGAGCATGACAAGGAGATGAAGGGATGCTCTGATCTTGACAGGGATCTTTAGACAGGGTACAAAGGGTACCTTTCCCTTGATTTTCAATAGGTTAATTAGAGATGGTGGAAAGTATATCTTGATTTCACTTGGGAGATGGAGGATTTTATTGGAAGAGATGGAAGGATCTGACAAAATTATCATGGGATTCTTGAGATATGCGAAGCTAGTCAACCATTGGATTAAGATGGATGATGTCTTGATCTTGATCATAACTGATATTTGTTTCCTCACATTGTGGATTCTTCTCTTGACATGAAGCCACTTCTAAGGATGAGGTAGGAGTTTTGATCTGCATATGGGATTCTTGACACACTGATGGGAAGTCATTTGGAATAGGAATGATAAGCGATGAAGCACATGGAAGCTTGGGGTCTATGATCTTTGAAGCCTAAGAAGGACTTGCATTTGTATGCAGATTAGCTTGGATCTCTTTTAGAGGTAGTCCTTGAGGGTAGACATAGTCATCATTAGGTTGAATCCTTGATACAGATGATGAAGTTTTAGGAGATGGAGAAATAGTGGAAGAAGTATATGGGATATGCGAACCATTGCTAGACTTAGGTTCCTGATATTGATCATGCTTGAGATTAGTATCTTCACTAAGTAACTCATTAGCATTTTCCACTTCGATTATGCCATCATCTATGAGATCTTGGATTTTATGTTTCGAATCGATGCAGGATGAAGTTTTATGCTTATTATGTCGATGATATGTATAGTAGTTACTAAAGAATGTGGATCCAATTAATGTGATTTTAGGCAATGTGATGAGGTCATTCTCAAGAAGTTCTTCCAATGCAGATTCATAAGATTGTCCCAAAGGAGTAAAGATTCTCTCTGAAGGATAATTAGACA